>JAWWNI010000314.1:0-248620 GCA_034642065.1 Darevskia nairensis | reverse complement strand
AGACAAGAGGCGGTTTTCTGCGCAGGTTCCGCTCGGAGTAACCGGCTTGAGATGACCCCATTCATTTCATTGGGTCTACTCTGAGTAAACAATAGTTGCATACCAGCCCTGGAAAGGCACAAGGTTGGGGGGGGGGAGATGTTCCAACTCTTTTTTGCTTTCCCGATAATTAAAAGAACTCTGAGCGCAGCACAACAGCCCTGCAATGTAGGCCAGTGCAATTTTTCATGGAGTTGGAAGGTATCCTGAAGGTCCTCTAGTCCAGCCCCTGCAAGGTCTCAACAAACGGACTCCCATCCAGTTTTAAACCGTGCTGCACCCTGCTTAGCTCTGCAAATGTGCCGGCAGTTTTATTTGTGCCACATAACACCGGTCCTGAAAGACCTACACTGGCTCCCAGTACGTTTTCGAGCACAATTCAAAGTGTTGGTGCTGACCTTTAAAGCCCTAAACGGCCTCGGTCCTGTATACCTGAAGGAGCATCTCCACCCCCATCGTTCAGCCCGGACACCGAGGTCCAGCTCCGAGGGCCTTCTGGCGGTTCCCTCCCTGCGAGAAGCAAAGCTACAGGGAACCAGGCAGAGGGCCTTCTTGGTGGTGGCGCCCGCCCTGTGGAACGCCCTCCCAGCAGAGGTTAAAGAGATAAACAACTACTGTATCTGACATTCAGAAAATACCTCAAGGCCGCCCTGTTTAGGGAAGTTTTAAACCTGTGATTTTAATGTATTTTTATATTTGTTGGAGGCTGCCCAGAGTGGCTGGGGAAACCCGGCCAGATGGGCGGGGTACAAATAAAAGAATTATTATTATTATTATTGCTCCTCCACCACAGTCCATGGGGTGGGGGTGGGGACACACCATTGAGCCTTTGATTTTAAACCCTGCTTTAAAATGGAGGGGTGGGATTCATCCCTGCACCCCTGTCCCTTGCCCTTTTTGCCAGTGGCTGCATACCCTCCAACAATCCTGGGGACCAAAACCAGGACTCGCCTTTTTATGCCCAGAGTTTTTGGGGGGGGGGGGAGATGCTCGTTTTTCTTCCGGCGCTCTGACGCAACCCACCAAACTCCCGCCAGAGCACTAGACTGAAAAAGGAGCGTGTTTCGGTCCAGCGTTCTGGCGTAAGTCAGAGTGCCAGACCAAAAACGCTGGACGTTCTGGGATCACGTCAGAAGCTGGGTTTGGCTTCTGTTATTCCAGAACTAGTAAATTAAGCCTGTTACAAAAACAGGCGCTAGAAAGCTCTCCGGCCCCGACGCCGCGGGGCCCGGGCGGGGGAGCGGCGACCTGCTTGGCCCAGGATCCACCCGGCCGCTCCTCCGCCATCCCTCCGGCCGGGCGAGAGAGATTCGGCTCCGGGGGGCTGGCGGCGGCGGCGCTTGCTGGCCTGGCTCGGGGAAGCGGGCGGAGGAGAGCGGGGAGGTCCGGCCGGCGTGTCGTCGTCCTGCTCCGGCTGCCGGAGAAACCGTTGGGGCTGGCGAGGCCTCAGGCTGGGCGAAGGAGGCGGCGGCCTGAACGGGAAAGGCACCGAGGGAGCCCTTTCCTCGGGGCGAAGTTTTATTTTCAGGAGGCTTTTTTGGGGGGGGAGGGAGGGAGGGCCAGCATTTGGGCGCTCCTCTTGCGCTCCAGCGAGCGACTGGCAACAGCGCTGGAGGAGCCGCCAACCCCGGAAAGGCACAGCCCCGCCCTCGTCTGCTCCCGGCCAATCCGAGGCCCGAAGTCTCTGTGTCGGCCAATCCCTGCGTCCGTCTCCGACATGCGCAGTGGAAAATTTCCACTGACACACACCACGGATGTGGGGACATTAGGGAATTATTATATAGGATGTCCCACTTAAAGTTGAGCAGTAGTCAGAATCTTCCTTGCAATGTGAAGCCATGAGTTCGAGTCTTGCCCTCCAGAGCAGGAGAAAACAAGCCTGTTCCCTCTTCCATGGGACAGCCCTTGAGACATTTGAAGATGGCTCTCCTATCTCCTCTCAGTCCCCTCTTCCCCAGGCTAAACACCCCCAGCTCCTTCAACCGTTCCTCACCAGGCTTGGCTTCCAGACCCTTTAGCATCTCAGTCACCCTCCTCTGCACCCGTTTCCAGCTTGTCAATCTCCTTAAACTGTGGCACCCAGACTGGGCACCAGATTCTAGGTGGGGTCTGACGCGAACCAACCTGTAAACCCCCCCCCTCCGAAAAACACACCTGTGCCGTGGCTGCCTGCCTGGGGAGTTCCTGGAGTGGAGGGCATTGCTGAGCTGGCTTGGCACCTCCCCTCCCCCAGAGGTTAAGAGAGAGGGGGGAAATTATGCAATTTATTAATAGCAAAAAACGTACACCCCCAAAGAGAGAGACCCACCCCAAGGGCTGTCAAGGGCGCCTCCGACCGCCACACCCCCGGCTGTAGGGCCCGTAGGCGTCATAGAGGAAGAGGCTCACAAGGACACAGAGGGCAGTGAGCAGCGCCCCGGCCAGGACCACGTAGATGGCCGTGGTGACGACGAAGGCGACGAGGAAGACGGTGCGCTGGCAGAAGGTGGGGTGGCCGGCCGGGTCGTAGTTGGGGGGGTAGATGGTGTAGACCCACACGTTGCCTGTTGGGAGGGGGGAGAACGGGGGGCAGGGTTAAAATAAGGGGGCAGGCGCAGACAGGCACCCAGCTCAAGGGCACAGGCCTCAATGCAAAGCATAGAAGTGTAGAGCCTGAAGGGGCCCCCAAGGGCCATCTAGACCAACCCCCTGCAAGGCGGGAAAAGAAGGGCTTTTCCCAGCCCCTCCCCCTCCACCCCTGGAGATTTTGTTGGGGGGTGAACAAGGGACTTGGACGGGGAGGAGTAGGGGTCCCGTCGTCAACCTGCAGCTCTTCCCCAGGTGCTTTTCTGCAGTGCCCAGGTATCTGCAAGTACAATGGCACCAAGAAGATGCCCCTTGCGCCCCTTTCAGGCAGGGAAGAACCCGCCTGGCTGCCCATCATTTGTGGGAGCTCCATCTAACCCCCTTCCGGAGACCCCTGCTTTGAATGGTTCATGGAGTCAGAAGGGGCACCCAAAGGCCATCCAGCCCAACCCGCCAGGCTGCGGGAATCGCAGCTTCGGCATCCCGACAGACCTCTGCTTAGAAACCTCCAGGGTAGGAGCGATGGAAAGCCCTGGGCTCCTAGGTTTCCACCCCATAAACACCCCCTTCTGCCGGGCAGCAGTTCCCACCAAGGTGCCAGGTATGTGGGGAAGAGGCAGGTGGGGAGACTCACCTGCCAGGAACCAGATGCAGAGGAAGAGGCAGCAGGTGGCCCGGAAGCGCTGTGCCCAGGGGTTGGGCTGGTCTGTGCCATCCCCGCAGGGCAGGCAGCTGAGGAGGAGCAGGAGAAGGACAACCGCACCCAGGACGATCAGGTAGATGGGGATGAGAGGCTGCTGGGGGCACTGGCCAAGGTAGACTGCTCCTGCAGGTGGAGGCACAGCGGAGGAGGCTCAGCACACGGGAACCCCGGACTCTGCCCCTTCCTCCTGGCCGCAGATGTGGACATCCCCCCCCCCCACTGCCGCTTCCCAGTGCTCAGAGTTGGAAGGGACCCCCGAGGGACCCTTAGTCCAAGGAATCACAGCTGCCCAGCTGCCCGTTGCCAGGGTGGGGAGCCAGGAGGCGGTGCCCCGCCCTAAACGGCAACCCCAAGAGGCAGCGTGGCTTAGTGGTTGAGTGCCTGGGAGAGACCAGGATTCGAATCCTTCTGCTCAACCACGTAGCTCGCTAGGTGTGACATTGGGGGTGGTCTGCCTTGCAGGGTCGTTGTGGGGATTAAACGAGGAGGGTAGAGAACCTCGTATCCCGTCTTGAGCATAAATAAAACAAATACAATCCTGTCGTGGCGGCAGCAGCAGCAGGAGGAGGAGGAGGAAGACTCGCACCCGACTCCAGGATGTTTGCCAAAGAATCGGAGTTGGGGGAGAGCTAGAAGCCACACAAAACCCCAACCAACTAACTGAACAGCCACCGATCAGGGATTTTTTTAGTTGGGATTCCTTGATTGCAGGGGGTTGGACTAGATGACCCCTGGGGCTCCCTCCCTAGTCTGGCCACAAACCAGGCCCCAAGCCCAGGACAGCGAGTGTTTCTGGATGAGGCTCTTAACAGCACCCGCCGCTGCCCAGAGCTTCCCTGAGCTGAGCAGGAGCTGGGTGCGAAACACCCCCCTCGCTTTGAGCTCAAAGTTTCCCTGCTCTTATCGCTTTCAAAGGCCGTTTCCTTCTGCATTTGCAATTCTGAGTTGTCACAGATTGCAAGATAGCTATTGATTTCCTGGTGAATTAGTCGCCGCACATCGGTGGCAGGGGAAGGTTTGTGCATGTCGCGGAAAAATAATACGAACTGTAGAAAAAACAACCATTAAACGCTGGTAGAAATACATTATTACACCTGTGCATAAAATCTGTTTAAAACATACAGATAATGACAATGAAAACAGTCCAGCACCAGCCCTTTCTTTCAAAGCAGCCTGTTGCCCAAAGCCTGTTGGAACAAGGAAATCTCCAGTCTGGCTTCTCCAGGGAGGGAGTGGCCAAATCATGGAACTGCAGAACTGGAAGGGACCCCCGAGGGTCATCTAGCCCAACCCCCGCCTGCAATGCAGGAATCTTTTGCCCAAGGTGGGACTCGAAGCCACGACCCCGAGATTGAGAGCAGTTAGGTGTAAACACCTTGTGCTGCAAATTCCCTTGCCCTGCAATACTCTCTTGCTGAATCGGATCGGGTTAATATCGCCTTCCTTGGTGGGTCGTGCAAGCAGCTATTCTGAATAATGCTTTTGTGCGCAGGGCTGGGTAGGGGGTGTTGGGGTGAGTTTCTAGAACCAAAGGGAGAGTCAGGGGCTCTAGAAAAAACTTGGGGAATCACTGCTCTAGTCAGTAGCGATGCATTAGCAGGTTAATCCAGAGGGGCAGAGACAGGCAGGCAGCAGACAGACAGACAGATCGAGTCTCTGCGAAATAAATAATAATAATAATCCTATATAATAAAGTCCCTGTGTCTCTGCGTCCAGTCCATGTGTCAGTGGAATTGCGCTACTGCGCATGTGCCTCACGGACACAGGGATTGGAGCGGGCGGAGAGGGGGGCGTGTCCGAGAGGCAGCGGCGGCGCACGCACGTCGTCAGTTGGGTCAGTGCCGCCGCCTCGCACGGAGCTGGGGAGGATGAGCTGAGCGGCTGCCAACATGGCTGAGGGGACAGAGGAGCGGTGGCCGTGAGGCGACGCGCGGGAAGGGGCGGTCGGGCGGCTGGGTGGCTGGGGGTGGCTGGCGCAGCTGCGGCGGCGGCGGCGGCGGCGGCTGCTCCGAGATGCTCCGAGGGCAAAGGTGGCCGGGGCCGAGGCTATGGCGGCGCAGGGCAGACTAACCTTCTAGCGCCCGTTATTTTAACGGGCATCATATCTACTAGTAATAATAATTTATTTATTTATTTATACCCCGCCCATCAGGCTGGGTTTCCCCAGCCACTCTGGGCGGCTTTCAACCAAATATTGAAAACCAATACAGCATCCAACATTAAAAACTGCCCTAAACAGGGCCGCCTTCAGTTGTCTTTTAAAAGTAAAATAGTTCTTATTGCCTTGACATCTGACGGGAGGGAGTTCCACAGGGCGGGAGCCACCACCGAGAAGGCCCTCTGCCTGTTTCCCTGTAACCTCACTTCTCGCAGGGAGGGAACCGCTAGAAGACCCTCGGAGCTGGACCTTAGTGTCCAGGCTGGACGATGTGGGTGGAGACGCTCCTTCAGGAATACTGGGCCTTTGAGGCCATTTAGGGCTTTAAAGGTCAGCACCAACACTTTGAATTGTGCTCGGAAATGTACTGGGAGCCAATGTAGATCTCTCAGGACCGGTGTTATGTGGTCCCGGCGGCCGCTCCCAGTCCCCCGTCTAGCTGCCGCATTCTGGATTAATAGCAGTTTCCGAGTCACCTTCAAAGGGAGCCCCACGTAGAGCGCATTGCAGAAGTCCAAAAAGAGAGCATCGCATATTATTTCCCCCAACTCACCTACAACAATCCCGGCGATGGTCAGGGCAGCGAACAGGATCTTCACCAGAACTGAAAGGAAGCAAAAATCTGAAATTTAATAACGGATTGGTTGCAGTATCACCAGGTAAACGATGTCTTTAATGGTGATAAAAAACCCGAAACGGCTTTGAAACAAGATCCAAATTATAAACAGAATTGTTAGCTGACAAAAGGCAAACACTGTCAAAAATGTGTAAAACTATTGTTAGAATGGCATACGAAGGATGGAGAGGTGAAAACGGTCATGATCAAATGGGCGCTGGATATGAGATATAATATTCAATTAGAGGCTTGAGAAAAGTTATGGCAAGGAAAGAATTAACCTCACTGCCTGCACCGCATTAAAAGAGAGTATTATAAAAATGATGTATAGATGGTATTTAACACCAGCAAAACTGGCTAAAATGAATAAATTTTTTAAATAAGGCATGTTGGAAATTTAAAAAAGAAGGGAATTTTTTATCACGTGGTGGAAAGCTTACTGGGATATGATATATAATGAGTTAAAGAACATGGATAAAAGTACGTTTGTTAAGAAACCAGAAGCATTTTTACTAGGAATAATAGGGGAAAATATTCCCAAAAAAAGATAAAAAATGCAACAGCAGCAGCAAAGATTTGATTAGCCCAAAAATGGAAGAAACAGAGCAGACCAACATTACAAGAATGGCAGACGAAGATGAACAGGACTCAGTTAAGAAGACTTATAATGTTTAGATATATACCTTTTTACATATTGGTTGTAACCATGATATTCGGTTGAATTTAAAGTAAGGAGGAAGATGTCTAAATGCCAAGGGATAAAAACGATTAAGGAAACCGTGAGGTGGGATGGAAGGAGGCTGGCAGTTCATCTGAACAAATATTACGAAAATGTGATTGTGTTTTAATAATATAAAATGGTAAACGAATAAATATCATTTTAAGAAAAAACCACCATCATCGTTGTTACGGAGACTCTGCATTACCTGCACTATTAATTATTATTATTTATTAAATTTATTAGGCTTTTTGTTGCTGTCGTTCAGCCAAAGCAACTCAAAGCAACTTGCAGTAATTTTATGCGAAAGAATATGTACATTAGAAAATGTGGCGGCTGGGGGGGGGGGTGAGAACGGGAACTTAAAATACATTTTTATTCTTTAAAATTTTTATTCTTTAAAAAACAGCCAGGCCAGAGTCAAAAGCCAAAGACCCGATGGGAAAAAACGGGAATGTTTCTGCCTGAGAGACTTCCTCAAGCAGGGAGCCACCCCGGAAAAGGCCCTGTTCTCGTGCTGCCTCCTCCGGACCTTCCTGTGGATGCGGGGAGCAGCGTTCAGGGAGAAAGGCCTCGGGTGACGGTCCCAGTTTGTAGACACATCGCAGGGGTGGGCTGGATGACCCCTGGGGGTCCCTTCCAACTCACCAACTGGCAAAGTTGGGAAGGGAAGAGGCGGCGACTCACTCACCCATCAGGACGGAGTGCGCCGTGGACTCCTCTGTGGCCGTCAAGAGGGCCGACTGGCTGCCCTCCAACAGCGGCTGCTCCTCGGACATGGTGCCAACAGAAGCTGTGAGCCTAGGAAATAAAACCGGGCAGGTGGAAGGGATGGGAGCATCTCCCCGCCTCCAAGCTTTAAGTAGCCTTTGCTCCTTCCTCTCTTAGGGGCTGCTGGGACCAGGTGTGGCCTGGCCTCACCTGCACCTGGGAAAGAGGTGATTGCGCTGTTGCCCTTGCAGGATCAGGCCCTGACATCTTGCCTGCATTCAAGGGAAGGGAGGGCAGGTGACCCCTGGGGCCAAATGCGCGCCCCACCCTGGAGTGGGGCTCATGGGTGCTGGGGGGGCGGGCACCCTTTGCGCCGGAGGGGAGTGCACTCTGCACATGCTCAAATGGCACCTGGTCTAAGACATAGCTGTCAACCTTTCCCTTTTCTCACGAGGAATCCTATTCGGAATAAGGGAATTTCCCACAAAAAAAGGGAAAAGTTGACAGCTATGGTCTAAGAACATAAGGAGACCCTTGAGCTGGATCTGGCCAAAGCATCCTGTCCTCCCAGAGGCCAGCCGGGGGTCCGTTAGGGGGAATCTGAAAGCAGGGCAAGAGCAACTCTCTCCCCTCCTGCAGTTGCCGACAACTGGGATTCAGAAGCCATCGATCGCCCTCTCCCCCTCTGTGAATTTGTCTGATCCTCTATTAAAGCCATCCAGATTGGTGGCTGTTGCTGCCTCCAGTGGGAGGGAGTTCCGCAGGCTATGCGCCACCTGGAGGGCTTGATTTTATCTGCGCTGCATCTTCCCACATTCAGCTTCCTGGGATGTTCGCAAGTTCCCGTGTTAGCCGGCTGCTGCTGCTATCCACACTAATAATAATAATAATAATAATAGTAATAGTAATTTATTATTTATACCCCGCCCATCTGGCTGGGTTTCCCCAGCCACTCTGGGAGGCTTCCAACACAATATTAAAATACAATAGTCTGTTAAACATTAAAAGCTTCCCTCAACAGGGCTGCCTTCAGATGTCTTCTAAAAGCCTGGTAGGTGTTTTTTCCTTTGACATCTGGTGGGAGGGAGTTCCACAGGGCGGGCGCCACTTCCGAGCGTGAGTTCCTTCAGCGGCGGGGCAAATGCACTCTGCACATGCACAGATGGCACCCAGTCTTCCTAATGCACACCCCAGACCCTTGTTCCAGGCCAAGCCCTGTGGCGGATGGGGGGCTCCTGCCACCCTGGCAAGCTTTTTGGGGTGGGTCTCTGTGCTCCTTGACTCTGACCTCCCCTCTTGCGACACCCACGGAGCGGGGCCGGTTCCCTGTAGAGGATTGGCAAGCCCAGTCTAAGGAGCCCCATAGGCAAACCTGGCTGGCTCCCCCTTGGACGGTGTAGTGGTTAGAAAGCTGGGCTAGGACCTGGGGGAGACCAGGGTTCAAATCCCCCCCCTCAGCAGCTCCTGGGGTGATCTTGGTGGCTGGTTGCTGACTCTCGGCCGACCCTACCTCGCAGGGTTGTTGTGAGCATAAACGGGAGAGCTGGGGAACCACATGTGCCACCTTGGGGGAACCGGAGGGGTGCATATGTGTTAAATAAATCACATGATTGTAGGGTTGGAAGGGACCCCCCAAGGGTCATCTAGTCCAACCCCCTGCAATGCAGGAATGTAAACAAAGGGGGATTGGGGCCTACAGAAGCTGAGAACACCACTTCAACCCTTTCCAGGAGGGGATGGCAGGGGCCCTCTTGACCCACCTCTCATGAACAACGGATGCTTGACTTGAGAGTCCTGCCTTGAAGGGGGTTGGGCTAGATGACCCTCAGGGGTCCCTTCCAACTCCCATGGAGTCTAAGCGGTCAGTGCTGCCTCTTTGTTTCAAAAAAACAGTGCCAGAAGAAAGTCTTGCAGAGGCGCCTGAGGGAGGACAATGCAAAGGGTGCCAAGCGCTGGATTAATAATATAAATAATAATAATAATTATTATTATTATTATTGATTTCTCTGCAGAGAGGTTCTGGGGCTCAGCTCTGCCGTGATGAGGAAGACAAAGGGCACTCTGCCATCGCAAGGGGCTGCTTCCCCAGTCCCTTACAAGCAGGGCCTGGCTGCGATTGCTCGGTGGTGAAGGAAAAGGCACTCTGCATGCGCTCAGGGGCACCAGCAACTCCTTCCTGCGTTCTGGGTCCCGCTTTCCGCTGTCAGGGGCTTAAAGGCGGCTGCTTCTTCCCTCCTTCCACCCACCCAAAACGTGGCTCCCCCCCAGCCTGCAAGTCCTCACCCCGGTCCAGAGTCAGGCTGCAACGGAATGGCACTCTTGGCATGCTCAGAGGAACTCCCGCCGTAATGATCCCTTCCTCGGTTGAGCCCCCCCACCCACCCAGGACCCCCCTCCCTGGGCCCTGCTGCCACCCTGAGCTCAGCCCCCAAGCTCTGCGGTGGGATGCAGGAAATCCTGTCTCTTTTCCTGCCCTGGTGCAAACTGGAGGGAGGAGCGAGCAGGGGGGGCAGGGGAGGAAATCTGGGGATGGGGGGGTTGAGCTGGGAGATGTGGCCCTTCTCTGGGGCCAGGGTGAGTGCGCTGGGTGTTCAAAAAATGGGGGACCCACCCCATAGCCCTCTTTTTTTTGAGATAGGGGGCCACCCACGGCTCCTGGCCCTGCCCAGCCAGCCTAGACACCCCCCAGGAGACCCCAAAGCGTGCCCGCCTCACCTGCCAAAGCCCCCCAAGCCCACCCTGCAGGGTTAGGGTGGCCCCCCGGGCCGAGGGGAGGGGTCTGCCTCTTTCTCTCGTTTACCTGCCTCCGGGGAGACTGTGCACAAAGGACCTCGCAGCCCAGGGACCCCGGTTTTGTGGGGGAATCTCACCCTTCATCTGCCGCCCGCAGAGGAGCAGCTGACTCCCCACTTCCTGCCTTGCTGGGGGGGGGGAACCGAGGCCAGGGTGGGACGGAGGACCCTGGTGACGGAGAGGCCCCATGACCTCTTCCTGCCCACGCCAGCCCAGCCCAGCCCTCTTATCATCAACCTTTGCTTGGGCTCTATCTTGGAGTAGCAAGGGAGACAGGACTCGGAGGCGAGGGGGGGGGAACGGTTTATTGCGGCTGCTCTGATTCGGAAGGCAGAGAGAGACAGAGGGCAAAGGTGCTCCTCTCGCAGAAGCACAGGACTGCAGGAAACGCAGCTGAAGAATCACAGAATCGTCATGTTGGGACCCCTGAGGGTCATCCAGCCCAACCCCCTGCAGTGCAGGAATCTCAGCTAAAAAAAAAATCACAAGGGAGGTCGGTGGGGGAAGCACAGGAGCAGGAAGCCAGCGAGGGATCAGTGGTAGGTTTCCTGGAAAGACAAAAACAAGGCAGAGCGTGAATGTGGGGGGAGGGAGGGGTTCCACCCCAGGCTTCCCCTGCCAACGCTGGCTTTGCAATCTGGGCCCAGTCCAGCTCAGCGGCCCAGGCCCAGAGGGGTGGGGGCTGGCTGTCCCTTCGGAGGACCCTCTCTAGCTGGCCAACGGGGGCCAAGGCGGAGATGGCGGGGGTCCCAAGGGTCATCTAGCCCAACCCCCGGAAAGGCAGGGATTGCGGACTCCGCCCCGCCCTCCCTTTAAGTTCTCCATCTCGCCACTGGGACCCGTTTGCTTCTTGGTTAGGGCAGCAGCCGGAGTTGGAAGCAAGGAGGGCACCCAGGAAGCCCCCAGGAAAGAGGGGTCCCCCCCAGACATGCCCCATTGCTGCCTCCTCCTCCAGAGAAAGGGGGGCTGCAGGAGGGCCTCCTGCGTCTGACCCCATCTGCTGACAAAGAGCCGCAATCCCACTGAGATAATAATAAAAAAATTATATACCATATTTTTCTGTGTGTAACACGCCCCCCATGTATAAGACGCCCCCTATTTTTGGGGACTCCAAATAGAGAAAATGGGGGAAGATTGTATCCATGTATAAGACGACCCACAATTTTGAACATAATTTTTTCATTTAAAACAACCCTAGTCTTATACACGGAAAAGTACGGTAATTATTTTATTATTAGCTGGATATTAATTAACTAACTTTGCATGCCACCCTTCGCCCGTAGATCTCAGGGCGGTTGACAACATAAAGAGACAAGCTAAAGAAGCACAAAATACCAGAAAGAAGAACCAGTACAGACCAGTAACTCCCCCCCCTTCACAACGGGGGGTTGGGCTAGAGGACCTTTGGGTTCCCCTCCAGCTCGACAGATCTGCGGTTCCAGGAGCTCAGCGGGGCTCCCTTCGCAGCGCTGCTGGCGACCGGGCTGCCCCCCAGGTTGGGCTAGGGAGGCGGCTGCCTTTTGGGGGGCAGCAGACCCACCTTTTCTTCCTCGTTGCAGGTTCCGCAGACGCAGCCAAAGAGCCCGTTGAGAGCCTGCAGGACGCAGAGGCAAAACTCCACCAGACCAGAGGCCAGGATGAGGGAGAAGAGGATGATGTTGAAGCGGGTGACGCCGGGGGGGTCCAGGCAGACGTCCCACAAGCTGCCATCAAAGAGGTAGTTCTTCTCGCTGGAAGAGAACGGGGCAGAGAGAGATGGGCAGCCTCCTCATGCTCATAACTGTCTTCATCACACAAGCCTCTGGGACCCCAACACAAAGGGGGGGGCGACGTTGAGCCCTGGACCCCTCTCCTCCACCCCTGAATGAGAGGCAGTGAGGGCCCCCAAACCGGACGGCTTCCGAAGGGGGTGAGAGAGATTCAGGGGGGAGGAGAGGGCTATCGAGGGCTGCTGGCCCCTCCATAGGGTTATGCTTCTGGAGACCGCAGGAGGGGAGAGCTGCTCTTGTGTTCGAATCCTGCTTGCGGATCTCCCAGAAGGGGCACCTGCGAGAACAAACGGGATGCTGGACCGCGTGGGACGCTGGTCTGACCCAGATTTAGGATGAGAGAGAATAAGGAGGGCTATGGCAGAGCCCCACCCTGGGATAAAGGTAAAGGGACCCCTGACCATTAGGTCCAGTCGTAACCGACTCTGGGGTTGCGGCGGTCATCTCGCTTTATTGGCCGAGAGCCGGCGTACAGCTTCTGGGTCATGTGGCCAGCATGACTAAGCCGCTTCTGGCGAACCAGAGCAGCGCACAGAAACGCCGTTTACCTTCCCGCCGGAGCGGGACCTATTTATCTACTTGCACTTTGACGTGCTTTCGAACTGCTAGGTGGGCAGGAGCAGGGACCCAGCAACGGGAGCTCACCCCGTCACGGGGATTCGAACCGCCAACCTTCTGATCTGCAAGCCCTAGGCTCAGTGGTTTAACCCACAGCGCCACCTGGGTCCCACAACCTGGGATAGGAAGAGACAAAAAGAGCCTTGAGTCAGCAAGGCTGATCTGCTGCCTTGATCTTTGCCTCCAGCAACGCTCCTTTTCTATACATTTGGACATAAATCAAATACCAACGAAAAAAGGCTTTGTGCCTCCAGAGCTCTTTCCTTCAAAGGGAGCCTGTTTTGCACAGCCCCTGGAACTCACTGCCACTTGAGACGCCCGGAGTGAGTAACGCCTCCTTTAAAATAGATCGCAAACACCGCCGTGCCTCGCAAGGCCTGCTCTGGAAAGTTTCCCATGGGCCGAAACTGGACCTAGCCGAAGCCCCTCCCCACAACCCCCTCCAGACCCCTCACTCACCTGAAGTCCTCCAGAGTGCTCTCAAAGGGGCGGCCCCACGTCAGCGTCCCGTTGGGCAGGGTGTACTGACACAGGGGCCCGTGAACAAGGCCCAGAGAGGAGGTGGCCACGGCGTAAACAGCCCCCAAGGCCCCCACAGCTGCGAAGATGATCGAAAGGAACATCTGGGGAGGAAACGTGGGGTGGGGGTTAGTGGGAAAGAAGAGCCCTGAAGGTGGGACTTGGTTCTGGGGGGAGCACCAGTTCCCCCTGATATTATATAATATTGTTATGAGTTTCACCCCCTAAATTCCTGGTTCCAGTAGGGACTAGGATTTAACCCGTGCTTGGAGTCTTACTCTGAGTACCAGCCTTGAGATTTAGCGAGTGTGCCCGGCATGTTCGCTCTCCTGTCTCAGCGACGTCTACGCTGGCTTGGCCATGGAAGAGGGCAGGATCCCCCAAGGATATGCTCTAGTCCAGTGGTCCTCAACCCCCGGTCCGCGGCCCGGTACCGGTCCGTGGATCAAATGGTACCGGGCTGCCCAAGGAACATTAAATTATTTCAATTTTACTTACTGTGGTGTTAAAATGTTAAATCACTTTATATTCATTTTTGGGTGTGACTGTATTTTATTTTGAAGGCATGTTTAAATACAATTAAATTAAAATTATGACATCAAAACAATCTAAAATATAAACAATCAATGTCCCCCCCTCAGCGGGCCGCGGTAAAATGATCAAAGGTTGACCGGTCCACGACGATAAAAAGGTTGGGGAGCACTGCTCTACGAGGAGCTGGTTTCTGGCACCAAGACCCTTGGCAGACCAACTCTGCACTGCAAAACTGCCTGCAAGTGTGACATGAAGACTGACAACGTCAACCCCACCGTGTGGGAACCCCTTGCAGAAGATCTCGGTGCCTGGAGACGGGCAGCCAAGTCCATAGCAATGAATGGAGAAGAAATGACCGCCGGGAGGAGAGAGAAGAAACGGCATGATGAGGTTTCCGGTCGCGTCACGAGTCAATGGTGGCCGCTCCCCACTGCCCTCCGTGGACCAAGAGGAGGTTCAGGCAGGGGAAAGACAGGATTTATGAGGCAAAACTCCTGTCGATGTTCCCCAGTGGGGTCTGGGGAGCTCCGTGCACCCCGTTGTGACGCTCAAGCCCGTGTCTGCCAACTTGAAAGGCAGAGTGATCTGGGAGTGTGTCCCTGCCATGGACAAGCCTCCGTCTCCAGCATTGTTTGTGACTTAGGTAAAGGTAAAGGGACCCCATTCAGGTAAAGGAAAGCCATTAGGTCCAGTTGCGGCGCTCATCTCGCTTTACTGGCCGAGGAAGCCGGCATTTGTCCGCAGACAGCTTCCATGTCATGTGGCCAGCAGGACTAAGCCGCTTCTGGCGAACCAGAGCAGCGCACGGAAACGCCATTTACCTTCCCGCCGGAGCGGTACCTATTGATCTACTTGCACTTTGACGTGCTTTTGAACTGCTAGGTGGGCAGGAGCAGGGACCGAGCAATGGGAGCTCACCCCATCACAGGGATTCGAACCGCCGACCTTCTGATCGGCAAGCCCTGGGCTCTGTGGTTTAACCCACATCTCCACCCAACTTGTTCCTCCATAATTCGGCCAACTGGCATGAATCAAGAGGCGCTCCTGGATTGACATATGCTAATGGGTTAGCTTGATAATCCTGATAACAGCCGGGAAAGGAAGGGAAGGGCAAGGTGCTGTGTGCTTTCTTATGGTTTTCAAATGGTCTCTTTTCCTCTTGCCCTCCCCAGCAAAATGAAAGACACGTGCAGCCACTGTTATGCTATTCTGTTTGTTACTTCAGAAAAAGGGGGGAGGCTTTTGATTTATGCTCAACAAGGAACTTAACAAGTCTTTACTATGCCCCCCCCCCCCAACCGAGGCTGAATGGACTTTATTTAAAATTATTCCTGGACTGGACCAGGAGTGCGGATGGAGCAACGCAGTGAAAAAAGAATGAACTGCTGCCGAACAGATCTGGCAAAGAGGCTGAATTTGAGAAAAAATCTTGTTTCTAACTATGTGCCGAGGAAGAACTCCAGAGCGGAATTTTAATGGCAGAGACTGGAAATGCACCCTGTGAGTTATTTGTGGCTGCAGCTTGTACGCTAGTCGGTAAACAGCGGAAGGAATGGAATGTGACCTTGTACCATCCAGATAAACTCTGCAAAGAACTGAATAACGGAAGATAGTAATGAACTCTCCCAGCACACCAGGTCTGGAACAACAATGTACAGTGGTACCTCGGGTTACAGACTCCGCTAACCCAGAAATAATACCTCGGGTTAAGAACTTTGCTTCAGGATGAGAACAGAAATCGTGTGGCGGCAGCAGGAGGCCCCATTAGCTAAAGTGGTACCTCAGGTTAAGAACAGTTTCAGGTTAAGAACGGACCTCCAGAACGAATTAAGTTCTTAAACCGAGGTACCACTGTACATGAAGGAGTACACATGTGAAACGGATTACAGTGGATGCTTGGGTTGCGAATGCGATCCGTGCTGGAGGCGCGTTTACAACCCACAGCGTTCGCAACCCGCGCTGCTGCATCTGCGCACACGCGACACAATTCGGCGCTTCTGCAAATAGCGTGATTTAGTGCTCCTGTGCATGCGCCAAAACCCGGAAGTAACCTGTTCCGGTACTTCCGGATTTGGCGCATTCGTATCCTGAACTGCAGGGGGGCTGGACTGGATGGCCCTTGAGTTCCTTCCCGCTCTACAGTTTTATGAGGTTTTGCCTGGGAATTTGTGGCCCTTTGCCCGCCCCTGCTCCTCGCTGGCATGTGCAAACAAACAAGGGGGTGGGGAAAGGTTAGGCTGCCGGAAAAGCAGAAGTTTCTGCCCCACATCTCACCCCGCAGCGGTTCCCACAGCAGCCTTTGCGCCCGGTGGCCTGGATGTGGACGGCTGGAACCATCACCTGGGGGGGAGAGAAGACCCGTCAAGCTCAGGAAACGTGATCAAAATGTCCCTCTCCTGAAACACACATACCCCCCCCCCCACACATCCCAGGTCTCCTGCTTTCCCATAACCACGACATCCTCCCCCCATTCTGAACCCACAGCCCAGCTGTTGGCACTGAGTGTGAACAGGGCAGCCAGCCTGGCATTCAGACCCCACTTCTGCAGGAGACAGGACAGGCCCTCTCTCCTATTCCCCACCCACCCACCGCAGGGGGAATTCTTAATCTGTATGGCAAGTGGCCCGCTTCCCAGGGCTGGTGTGCAGCTGATTAAGAAGTGTTTCCCAGCTTTACTCTACGTATCGCGCGTGTGCGCACACACACACAGAGTCATGAGGTGGTCGCAAAAGCCACTAAAGGCAACTCTCTACCGAGATGTGGTAGCTGTGATCCCTGCATCGCCGGGGGCTGGACTGGATGACCCTTGGGCCCCACACGCCACGATTCTCAGAACCTCTCAAGGCAGCTTGCAAGCGAAATGAAAACACCACAGGAGGCGAAACTGCCCAGGATCCTTCCCTTAAGGGCTGCTCATCCTGCTTGTGTCCCAGAGAGAGTTGAAGAGGGGGGAGGAGGAGAGGAAGAGCCGGGTTTCTGCACAGCCCCCCCCCCCCCCCGCCCCAAGTCTCCTCTGCCAGATTATTCCTTCTGTTGCAAAGATTCCTATTACGGCTAATTGCGGCTCCCTCTTGCCGTTGAGGCTTACCATGACGCCCCCTCCGATGATCCCGCCCAGGTAGAGGATTTCGGGGGTCAGGTACTCTCCCCAGTGGTGGACATACTGGGTCTTCCAGTCTGGGAAGGCAAGGATGATGTTGCACACAATGCACAGGAGAGCGAAGGGCCAGAGGGCGGCCCCCAGCACGCGGGAACAGGCCCCCGTGCACATGGCAATGCCGAAATGGGGCTCTGTGGGGCAAGAGGCAGACTTATACGCCGGGGGGGGGGGAGGGGTGGCACCCGGCAGCCTCGAGGAGGAAGTGGGGAAAGCCTTTGGACTTTCTCAGCGCACTTGGCTCGTAAATGCCACCTTTGTCCCCTCGGATGCCATCAAGCAAGTGGGGTGAGCAGATAGTGCCGCCGGGGGCAAGGGGTTCCTGGGCGCGGGCAGAGCCCTCTCCTCCAAAGGATGAGTCAGAGAAGCATAGAGGTGGAAGGGGCCCCCAGGGGTCATCCAGCCCAACCCCCTGCAAGTGCAGGAGTCGCGGCTGATGCGATGGCCACCCGACCCGAGGTCATAGAATGATACAACCGCATTTCTCTCATAAAATCTACACCCCACATTACTGTAAAAAAAGAGAAAGACCTCTCACAGCATTTTCACAAAAAGATAAAATGACCAAGAAACATTTTCAAGATTTTAACATACCCAAAGTTAAAAGACTGAACACTTGCTAAGCATCTGGGACGGCTTGTCTAAACAAGGAAGTTTTTAGTGGGCGCCAGAAAGAGAACAGGGAAGGTTCCTGCTTGAGATCATTCGTATCAACAGGCAGGGAGTTCCAGAGTGTAAATCAGCGCTTCCCAACCGGTGTGCCGCGGCACACTGGTGTGCCGCGAGACACCGGCTGATGTGCCGCGGAAAAAGGGACCTGCAGCCCAGGACTGTGGCGGCGGCAATGCTGGAGCCCGGCGGCGAAGCGGAAGCCAGGGCGGCGCTGCTCCCTTGGCTGCTGCAGCAGCAGCAGCAACAACAGAAGCCTCGCGGGAGAATCCCGACCTGGTGCCCCAGCTGATGGGCGGGAGAAAGGACGCCGCGCTACAGCTGATCCCAGAGGTAACTCTGGGTCAGGAGACCCGGCGCAGCCGGGTGGGGGAGGAGTGGTGTGCCGCGAGATTTTTTTAATGAAACAAGTGTGCCGTTGCCTAGATTAGGTTGGGAAACACTGGTGTAAATGACCCGGTTCTTACAAACGTGGAAGGGGTATTGTGCCAACTCCCCCAACCGAAGCCGTCCATCTTGCAGGAAAACTGGTCCCAAGTTTTTAAGGGCTTTGTGTACTAATAGTAATGCCTCGAACTTGGCCCAGTAGCAAATCGGCAGCCAGTTCAGATTTCTGGCACAGGGTGTTGTATGCTGACAAGGCCTCCCTCCCGCCAGCATCCTGCACCAATGGCAGCTTCCAGATCAAGAGTAAGGGAAGCCCCACAGTGAGTGCATTGCAGTAGTCCAGCCTTGAAGTAACCAATGCATGAATCACTGCAGAGTTGGGGGGAAAACCCTGAGGGGTATCTAGTGTGGACTAACTGCCTCTATGTCCGTTCAGCCCGGACACTGAGATCCAGCGCCGAGGGCCTTCTGGCAGTTCCCTCACTACGAGAAGCAAAGCTACAGGGAACCAGGCAGAGGGCCTTCTCGGTGGTGGCGCCCGCACTGTGGAACGCCCTCCCATCAGAGGTCAAAGGGATCAGCAACTATATGACCTTTAGAAAATACCTGAAGGCAGCCCTCTTTAGGGAAGCTTTTAATCTGTGATGTGTAATGTTTACTGGAAGCCGCCCAGAGTGGCTGGGGAGACCCGGCCAGATGGGCGGGGTACAAATAATAAATTATTATTATTATTATTATTATTATTATTATTTTGCAGTTTTGCAGTTTTGTCAGTTGGTCGGTTGCTGCAAGGAGTGTTAACTGGTAACTGCTCAGATGCAGTCTTCTCATGAGTCACTACCTTCTAGTATATAGTTTAACTGTTATGTAACCTAAGCCTGCCTTCAGGAGCAACGCTGTAAACCTGAATGAATCTGAAAGTAAAGTAGCTTATGTTAATACGATTCAGATTCATGTGTGTTTTCTTTAGGAGGGGCAGAAAGGGATTATCAGCCAGGAAGGTATAATTATTGATAGGACTCAAACGAGTTAGCAACCTGCTTGTCGCTGCATAAACTCACACAGGGGGTCGTTTAAACTCTGCTAAATTATATAAATGTTCCCACATCTAGTACAACCCCCTGTGACACAGGGATCCTGCATCCTGCCCACCACCTCCAGACCACTAAGGGGATAAAAACAGGAAGCAAAGGAACAAACAGCCAGAAGAGGCTCGAGCAAGCTAGCCAAGGTGCATCAGGGAGGGGAGTGTTTAAGAAAAAAAAGTCCACCAGGGTCACTAAACAGAGGGAGGTGGGACTTCTGGGGCCACTGTCAAGATGTTTCTGGGCACAATTAGAATAATAATAATAATAATAATAATTATTATTATTTATTTATTTATTTATTTATACCCCGCCCATCTGGCTGGGTTTCCCCAGCCATACTACAAGGGTTGGAAGACCAGAACTAATTGGAATTCAGGTACTTAAAAATATTTATTTATTTCATAGAATTGTAGAGTTGGAAGGGACTCCTGGGGTCACCTAGAAACCTCACGCAGGAATCTCAACTAAAGCATCCATGGCAGACGGCCATCCAACCTCTGCTCAACACCCCCAATGAAGGAGAAAGCCCCACCCCCTCCCGTGTTTCCACTTCAAACTGTTCTCACCGTCAGAAAATTCTTCCTGATGTTGAGTCGGAATCTCCTTTCTTGGAGCTTGAAGCCATGGGTTCGAGTCCTACCCTCTGGAGCGGCAGAAAAGAAGCTGGCACCATCTTCCACGGGGCAGGCCTTGAGATATTGGACGTTGCCTCTCATATCTCCTCTCCGCCTCCTCATCCCCACCTCCCTCGACCGCTCCTCACAAGGCTTAGTTTCCAAACCCTTCATCCTCTTGGTCACCATTTCTGTTTTGGGACGCAGAGCTCCGCAGCTCTTGGCTGGGGCCGTGGAGTCCACCCAGACCCTCCCCTCGAGACCCAACTCCTTCCCTGAAGACTTGGAAGGGTCCCCCATGCCCTGGCACAATGACGTCTGCCATGCCCAGGGCCCGGGCCCTGCTCTCGGCCTGCCGTGCAGGGTCCTCGCTAAGCGGCTCCCACTCTCCTTCGTCTCCCTCGCGCTCAAAAAGGTCTCCGGCCACCAGGACGTCCCCCAGGGAAGTGCCGCGGACCAGCAGGCTGACGTCGCTCCCCGTGTGGCCCGGGGTGGGCAGCACTTCCAGGTGCCCCGCGTGGAGTGGGTAGGGGAGCCCCCGGCGCAGGTCCGTGGGGAGGTAACGTCCATCAGGCCGGCTGACGTCCGTGCCCACGACCAGCAGGGCCTCGGGGAAGAGGTTGAGGTTGCCCACATGGTCCGAGTGGCCGTGGGTGCAGACCACGTGGCGGACGTCTCGAGGGGACACGCCCTGCTTGGCCAGCCCCGCCAGCAGCCGCTCACGGCCCCAGGGACCCCCTGTGTCCACCAGGGTGAGGTGGGGACCCAAGACCAGGGAGACGGTCCCGTCCGCTCGGGAGCTGCCGTCGCAAAGCTCCTCCGAAAAGCCCTCCTGAAGGACCAGCACCGAGTAGGGGGAGCCGGGGATGAGCCGTGTGGGGAAGGGGGCTGTCCGGGGCTTCGAAGAGGCGGGGGAGCAGAGAGCCATGGAGAGGGAGATCTGGGGTAGTCCTTTCTTTCTGCCTGGTGGAGGTGGCGGAGGGACGGCTTGAGGGCAAAACTCCCGGCAGGTCCTGGCAAAGCTGATACTGAAGACCTTTAAGAAACAGGATAAGGAAGAGTTAGAAGGGTCCTCCCAAAGTTCATCTAGCCCATGGGTCAGCAACTTTTTTCAGCCGTGGGCGGGTCCCTCAGACCTTGTGGTGGGCCAGACTATATTTTTTTGTGGGAAATGAACAAATTCCTATTCCCCACAAATAACCCAGAGATGCATTTTAAACAAAAGGACATATTCTACTAATATAAAAACATGCTGATTCCCGGACCGTCCGTGGGCAGAATTGAGAAGGTGATTGGGCCGCATCCGGCCCACAGGCCTTAGGTTGCCTACCCCTGATCTAGCCCAACTGCCTGTGACACAGGGACCCTTGACCGGGGACTCGGGCAACTTTGGCTCTGCTCGCCAACCTGGCAGAGATTTCTGAGGCTGCCTTTTGCCAGGAAAAGGATCAGACAGAGGAATAGAAGGCAGGCTAGTAAGAGGTGCCACCGCAATGGCCCTTTGCTGCCTTGACTTTTGGGGCCAGGAAAGGAGCCCTGAGAGCCACATGCCGGGAATCAGGGGTGGGGAGAAGGCGGCTGTGGCGTCCACCTCCCTCCCTGGCAACATGGAAGCGGGGCCTTCTCTGTGGTGGCTCCCCTGGCGCCTTCCTTGCATCTCTTTAGGCGCCAGGTGAAACCCTTCCTCTTCAGCCAGGCCTGGGCTGTCTGCCTGTCTCTCTGGGTATTCCCCCCCCCCTGTTTTTTATACCGTAAACCACCCTGGAGAGAGGCAGGCGAATTTAAGAAATAAATAATTCATTCATACCTGTAAAACCACCTTTACATACAAAAACGAGAACCTAGAAAAAAATGAAAATAGGGGCAAAGCAGTCATTAAATTGCAAGCAAACAGGGACAGAAGTAAATACACCTGTAGATTTTTCTTTCTATTTCCCACCCCGTGACGTCACGTCCGCTGCACGCACCGCCCCGGCCCGGAAGTACGCGCAAGCACGCAGCCGCCGCTCTAGCACCTCCTCCTCTGTCCTCTCGCCCCACCGTCTTCCTCCGCCAATCCTGAGAGGAGGAGGAGGAGGAGCGCGCATGCGCGTGTGGATAAAAAGAACCACCCCCACCAACCAGTCGCCAGGGCGAAGAAGGAAGGAAAGGAAGCTCCGCCTACCTCCTCCTGCTGCAGCGGCGCCCTTTGAGCACTTCCGGTCGCGGCTGTGGGCGGGGCTTGGGTCTCCCCGTCGCGGGGTTGGGGCGCCGCCGGATGACGCCGCCTGGAGCGGGCTACCGTATATGCGGATGTAGGGGCGCCGCCTGAGGGACGTCGCCCGGAGGCGGCTACCGTATTTGCGGCCGTAGCCAGGGAGGCCTCCGCCGGCGGTAAGTCTGCACATGCCCCGGGGGCCGCTCCTCTGGCAGGCCCAGTCCGCCCTGTGCTGCACGGGGGGCAGAGCGGGCGAGCTGGTTCCTGCATGGCGGGGGGGGGTGGACTAGATGGCCCCTGGGGGTCCCTCTCCAGCCCTTGCAGGGTCTCGCAGGCAGCCTCGCCCCGGCCTCCTTGCTCTGTGTCTCCTCGCCTCCACTTTCCTTCCTTTTAATGCTGTATTGTTTTAATATTTGATTGGGAGCCGCCCAGAGGGGCTGGGGAAACTCGGCCAGAGGGGCGGGGTATAAATAATAAATTATTATTATTATTATTTATTATTCCCCCGGGGGTCCTTGGCAAGGAAGGAAATCGGGCTGCAGCTCAGCCCTTTTGGCGCCCATCCGCTCCTTATTTCCCCTTGCTATTTATCCCGCTTCTATTCCGCCACCTGAAGGAGCCCGTGGTGGCAAACAACAACTGGAGCAACTCAACAGCGATAGTTTAAAAACCCTAAAAGCAGTGATTTCTGGGTTGCCCCAGGAAGAGCAACATTTGGCCGTCAGAATACCTTTATATTTCCTCCCTAAATGTCTTTAGATTTCCTCCTTAAAGTCCCTCATAATAATAATAAAAACTTTTTTATTCATACCCCGCCCATCTCGCTGGGTTTCCCAACAGAATATTTAAAACACGATAAAACACGATAAAACATCAAACATTTAAAACTTCCCTGAGCAGGGCTGCCTAGTGAGGGAGAGATGGTGGGCAAGTATTGCAGTTCAGCATTTGGAGTCTCTGGCCTGCAATGCATAAAACGACTTCCGTTTGTTACCCAGATTACCATCTCCGTATTTTACCTCCCTGGCTTTCCTCTGTTTCTTTTCTGTGCTCCGACAAATATTATTGAGCTCACAGCTAGGTTTTGTTATGTATGTTTTGTTTCTTAACATGTACTTCTTACGTGTCCACAGAAATCTCCATGAAAATCAGTTGGTAAAGCAATAATATGTCTCCAGGGAGGGCATTACGCAACAGGGAGCCACCACCAAAAAGGCTTCGCTATGGGTCGGCCAAGGTTGGGGTCTGAGAGGGTCTTTGTGCTCTTTCCACCCGCAGGGGCAGCCGTTGAGCCAAGATGGCGGAAGAGAAGAAGATGAAGTTGAGCAACATGCAGCTGCCCACTGAGTCCATGAAGGCCATGGCCGAGTCGATGGGCATTGGGCAAGTCCCTGAGGAGACCTGCCAGATGCTGGCGGACGAAGTCAGCTACCGCATCAAGGAGATCGCCCAGGTCAGTACAGTTATACCTCTAGTTACGATAGCTGTGCTGCGTTCGTCACGGGATACGAACATGCCGAACCCGGAAGTACCGGAACGGGTTACCTCCGGGTTTGGTGGTTCATGCATGCGCAGAAGCGCTGAATCGTGTCGCGCACATGTGCAAACGCGGCGCTTCATGTTGCGTTCTGCTCATGTTGCAAACGGGGCTCTGGAACGGATCCCGTTTGCAACCAGAGGTACCACTGTACTTCTTCCCACGGCACAGAGTTCAACTGGGGAACTCCCACCCGCAGGAGGCAGGGATGGCCACCATCTCAGATAGCTTTGAAAGAGGATGAGGCAGGTTCACGGAGGAGGATAGGGCTTTCAAGGGCTACTAATCCCAATGGCTATGCTCTGACTGGCGTGCTCTGGTCCATGGGGTCACGAAGAGTTGGACACGACTAAACCACTAAGAAGAAGAAGAAGAAGAGTTTGGATTTGATCTCCCGCTTTATCACTACGCTAAGGAGTCTCAAAGCGGCTCACATTCTCCTTTCCCTTCCTCCCCCACAACAAACACTCTGTGAGGTGAGTGGGGCTGAGAGACTTCAGAGAAGTGTGACTAGCCCAAGGTCACCCAGCAGCTGCAGGTGGAGGAGCGGGGAATCGAACCTGGTTCACCAGATTACGAGTCTACTGCTCTTAACCACTACACCACACTGGCTCTCTAAGCAACAACATGCTCTGACGCCAAGTTTGGAGGCAGTAAATGCTCTTGTCCTGTTCAAGTAAAGACTCGGGGGACCCCAAAGGTTTGTGGGGCTGTGCGTTTCATCTCTGCCACCCTGCTTGACTTCTAAGTGTGCAGGCCCCAGAAAGCGTCATTGTGCCTTTGGTTGATTGACAATGCAGCTGCCCTGCAGGGTTTGGGGAGGTGGGATGGGGAAGAGGTTGTTACTGGGGGCGGCGGGAGCGGAAGCCACGGCTCATGGCATCAGCTTTGGCCTCCCCTTTCTGAGGCTCCCCCAACCCTTTGCTTGCTCTCTCTTTTTCCTGCTGCGACTCCCCCCCCCCCCCCCAGGATGCCTTGAAATTCATGCGCATGGGCAAACGGCGGACCCTCACCACGGGAGACATCGACTTGGCCCTCAAACTGAAGAATGTGGAGGTGAGTTTTTGGGTGGGGCAGGCAGTTTCGGCCAGGCTGGGGCCGTTGGTGTGGAAGCAGAGCCATCTCCTCGAGCTGCATATTCCTGCATTGCAGGGGGTTGGGCTAGATGACCCTTGGGGGTCCCTTCCAACTCTGTGATTCTGTGTTCATTGCTGCCTCAGAGAAACTGGCATAGTGGCTAAGGGGTGGCACTGACCCTTCTGATCCCACCTCTATTTGGGGGTTATTTTTATTAAACATACGGCATCGCAGCCGCGTGGGTGCCAAATTCCTTACATTTGGCGGCATCTGTAAACGGACGAGACCCTTTTGTTTATTTCCCTGCCCCTTTCGTGGTGCCAGTTGTGTTTTCATGCCCCAGGTACAATTGCATCCGTTGCATTTGCTCCAGATTTTTCTCCTGACCCTGTTACCAAAAGCTCATTGGGTTGAACTTAACAGTACTTTGCTGTCTTGGTTTGCTTTTTCTCCGTGTCGTAGGAAAGAAGTAAAAATAAATGAGCGGCCCTAGATTCATAGAGTTGCAAAATTGGGAGGGACCCTGAGGGTCATCTAGTCCAACCCCCAGCAATGCAGGAATATTTTGCCCAACGTGGTGCTCGAACCCTCGACGCTGAGATTAAGAGTCTCCTGCTCTACCAGCTGAGTTGGGGGCGGGTGGCAGGCGGCGTTTTGAGTTGGATTCGGGGAGGAAGGCGGCAGGGCCTTATCTGGGGCAACCCCTTTTGCGGACGGTCCTTGACCCGCTTTCTTCCTCTGTTGCTGCCACAGCCGCTGTACGGCTTCCACGCCCAGGAGTTCATCCCTTTCCGCTTCGCCAGCGGTGGGGGGCGCGAGCTGCACTTCTACGAGGAGAAAGAGGTGGACTTGAGCGACATCATCAACACCCCCTTGCCTCGCGTGCCCCTGGACGTCTGCCTCAAAGGTGAGGTGGGGGGGGGAGCCCAGGGGCTGTTTGGCGCTCAAATCAAGGGGGGGCTCCGGAGAAGGTGGGGGCCTCCTGTTGGCAAATGTTTCGTTGGCAAGTGAAAACAACGTTCATGCAGGAGGAGAGGGCGATGGAGGGCAAGCAGCCACATTGGCAAGTCTCTGCCCTCCAGCGTTGCAGGCAGAGGTGCTTCTGAATATCAGGGACAAAAGACTCGGCAGAAAACCCTATACAAGCCCAGAGTGGAGTCCTTAAGACCCTTGGATCTTTTCTACCTCCTTCCGGCAACTCCTGCAGCCAAACGGGTGCCAAGCGTCTTGCTAAAAAAGCCAGTGCAATTCTGGGCTGCATCCATAGGAGTATAGCATCTAGATCAAGGGAAGGAATAGTACCACTGTATTCCGCTCTGGTCAGACCTCACCTGGAATACTGTGTCCAGTTCTGGGCACCACAGTTCAAGAAGGATACTGACAAGCTGGAACGTGTCCAGAAGAGGGCAACCAAAATGGTCCAAGGCCTGGAAACGATGCCTTATGAGGAACGGCTTAGGGAGCTGGGTATGTTTAGCCTGGAGAAGAGAAGGTTAAGGGGTGGTATGATAGCCATGTTCAAATATATAAAAGGAGGAGGGAGAAAGGTTGTTTTCTGCTGCTCCAGAGAAGCGGACACGGAGCAATGGATTCAAACTACAAGAAAGAAGATTCCACCTCAACATTAGGAAGAACTTCCTGACAGTAAGAGCTGTTTGACAGTGGAATTTGCTGCCAAGGAGTGTGGTGGAGTCTCCTTCTTTGGAGGTCTTTAAGCAGAGGCTTGACAGCCACCTGTCAGGAAGGCTTGGATGGTGTTTCCTGCTTGGCAGGGGGTTGGACTGGATGGCCCTTGGGGTCTCTTCCAACTCTAGGATTCTATGATTCTATGCTCTGCTTTCCTTTGGACCCCGTAAGTGAGGCTGGGGGGGTCTTGTCGTCTGGGCAGCCCAGGACCTCCAGACACACTGCCCAGTTTCTGGAAACCGCAGGAGGGCAGAGGGTTTTTGTGCTCGGATCCTGCTTTCAGGTTTCCCAATACAGTCATACGTTGCTTTTCAAACAGCTTAGTTCTCGAACGCTTTGGCTCCCAAGTACCGCAAACCCAGAAGCGAGTGTTCCAGTTTGCGAACATTTTTCCGCAAGCCGAATGTCCGGCGGGGCTTCCGATTGGCTGCAGGAGCTTCCTGCTGCCAATCAGAAGCCGTGCTTTGGTTTTGGAACATTTTGGAAATCGAACCGACTCCCGGAATGGATTCCGTTTGACTTCCGAGGTACGACTGTAATGGGCATCTGGTTGGCCACTGTGCGAACAGGGTGCTGGACTAAGCCGTTGGCTTAATCCAGCAAGCTGTTATTATAATAATAAGAATAATTTTTTTGTGTGCCCCGCCCATGTGACTGGGTTGCCCCAGCCACTCTGGGAGACTTCCAGCATGTACAAAAACATAATCTCTTGCATTCTTAGAAACCCCACCAAAAAACGTAGGCTAATAAATAGGTGAAGAGGAGGAAGATGAGGAGGCTGGGGAAACCCTGTGGAGCTCTCTGCCCCCAGCCCCCACCTGACGATTCTCCTTCCTTGGGTGAGTTTGTAGGCAGAGGGTGGGCGGCCACCTGTCGGGTTCTTTAGCTGTGATCCCTGCATTGCAGGGGGTTGGACTAGATGACCCTTGGCAGTCCCTTCTGGCCCTGGTGTGAGGGACCTTAGGATTGTCGACTTAGAAGGGACCCCGAGGGTCACCCAGTCCAACCCCGTGCAATGCAGGGATCTTTGAAGAGGTGTTTCCCAAGCGTCTAGGACGGGTAGGCAACCTTTGGCTCCCAGATGTTTTGGGACTACAACTCCCATCATCCCTGACCACTGGTCCTGTTAGCTAGGGATCATGGGAGTTGTAGTCCCAAAACATCTGGGAGCCGAAGGTTGCCTACCCCTGGTCTAGGAGAAGCGACTCTCGAGATCCACGCTGGGGCCCTCAAGGTTGTGGGTCAGCAGCTTAGCAAAAGCGTGCGGAGCTTTGCCTCTCTCCTTTTTCTCTGAGGTTTCTTCTCCCCTCTCTCGTAGCCCACTGGCTGAGCATCGAGGGCGTCCAGCCTGCCATCCCGGAAAACCCACCCCCAGGTGAGTCGCCCGCGAATCTGACGGGGGCACTTTCAGTGTAACTTTCTTTTCTTTTCTTGTATGCAATTTTTATTAAATTTCTGTTTTTACCATTTAAAATGCTCATTTCTTACATCCTTAAGACATCAATAATGATAATAATAATAATTTATTGTTTCTACCCCGCCCATCTGGCTGGGTTTCCCCAGCCACTCTGGGTGGCTTCCAACCGAGCATTAAAAACAGAATAAAACGTCAAACATTTAAAAACTTCCCTAAACAGGGCACCCTTCAGCTGTCTTCTAAAAGTCAGATAGTTGTTTACTCCCTTGACATCTGATGGGAGGGAGTTCCACAGGGCGGGAGCCACCACCGAGAAGGCCCTCTGCCAATGACTTCCGTTCTTCTCTTTCCATGGTTCATTTTACATATCATAAATCCTGCATATTTTTCAAAAACTGTACCATTCAGTATTCCCTTATTGCATGCACCAAAACTTATTTACACTTGTTGAATTTGTCTCAATGCTGCCAGCGTTTTCAGCTGTACACAATTATTTCCAATATATTCAATAAACGTTTCCCAATCTTCTTTAAACGTATCTTTTTCTTGTTCTATAAGTTAAGTCTGTGAGTTGTGCATACAGGTGAAACTCGAAAAATTAGAATATCATGGAAAAGTCCATTTATGTAAGCAATTGTTTTCATTAGCTACTGGAGTTTAATATATGAGATAGACTCATGACATGCAAAGCGAGATATGTCAAGCCTTTGCTTGTTATAATTGTGATGATTTGTGGCGTACAGCTGATGAAAACCCCAAAGTTGAAATTGTTACTTTGGGGTTCTCATCAGCCGTACGCCATAATAATCACAATTATAACAAATAAAGGCTTGACATATCTCGCTTGGCATGTCATGAGTCTATCTCATATAGTTGTTTCACCTTTTAAGTTGAATTTCTGAAAGAAATGACTCTTTCCACGAAATTCTAATTTTTCGAGTTTCACCTGTATTATGTCAACTTAAGCTGCCATTCTTCTTTGGTTGGGACCTCGCACATTTTCCATTTTGGGGCTAACAAAACACCGGCCGCAGTAGTGGCATACATAAATAACCTTTTTTGACACCTGGGAATTTCAGTCTGAATTATCTCCAAAAGAAAGGACTCTGGATTTTTTGGGAAAGTACCATTAAACATTTTTTTCCAATTCATTATGGATCATTTCCCTGTCCATGTTGCTTTCTGCAGGGTTGGATTGGCAAACCTGGAACGAGACTTTATACTCTGATAACACTAATATTCTTTAACTTGGACTCTTACTGTTTTGCAGATCTTTGCAACTGGGCTCATTCCATGTACTCACTTTTACAGATTTGTTTACCCTGTAATTTTGTTTGTTTTTTCCTTTTTATTTATTGATACTCACAAAAAAGACAAAAGTTCATACCCATTACAAAGTATATTTTGATAATATGCTGAAATTAAAACAGCTACTTAATATAACAAAGAGCAAAGGGAAACAAGAGACCGAAAGAAAGAGAGAAAGCAAAAGAAGAGGAGAGAAGGGATTAAAGAAAGATGAAAGGATTTCTGGTTCTCTGTCCTGCAGCTAAATATACTATTCACCCATTAAAACCCAATCTTTGGTAAACCAGTATTTTTTCAGTCTTCAAATCCCAATATTACAAGTTCATTTTCACGCGAAAAGTCCATGAGAAGTTTCCAATCCTGAATTAACGCCAGTCATGATTTTTCTGTAAATAAGCATGCTCACTTTGCCATTTCAGCCAGATCCTAGGCTCTTTCCATCTTTGTGCATGTAACAATCTCGCCGCTGTAATCCTGTATTTTTGCCGGTTGTTAGGAGCGTTCTCTCTGTTTGGTGCACGTCAGGAAGTAAATAAACAAAACTTCATTTACACAGAGAAGAAGCAGACCCTGACCTCAATCCATCTTTTTTCCTTCCTCGCCAGCTCCAAAGGAACAGCAGAAAACAGAGGCCACCGAACCGCTCAAAGCAACCAAACCAGGACAGGAGGAGGATGGCGCCCTCAGGGGCAAAGGGCAGACCACCACGGCCCCCGATGGCAAAGGTCAGGCACAGTGCTCTGTATTTTGATACTCCGAATGTTTGCTCATTTATTTCTTTGATGGAGTTACAAGCTTGGTGGATCAGGGGAAGGCTGTGGATGTAGTGTATCTTGATTTCAGGAAGGCTGTTGTCACGGTCCCCCGTGATATTCTTGCGGAGAAGCTGGTAAAATGTGGACTGGGCAAGGTAACTGTTAGGTGGATTTGCACCTTAATCTGTGTCACAGACAGGTGCATTGTGCGGGCAAAGGGTTTGTCCCTGGCTCGCAGGAGGAGCAATATGTCTGGACCAGTGTGAGAAACTCAGATATACAGCGGAGCCTTGGTTCTCGAACGTAATCCATTCCAGAAGTCCGTTTGACTTCCGAAATGTTTGAAAACCAAGGCGCGGATTCTGATAGGCGCAGGCGCCCCGGAAACAATAGCCGATAGCCGCGTCAGACATTTGGCTTCCGAAAAACCTTCGAAAACCAGAACACTTACTTCCGGGTTTGCATACATACTTAAGGTACAGGTAGATAGCTGTGTTGGTCTGTCATAGTCAAAACAAAATAATTTTTTTTCCTTCCAGTAGCACCTTAGAGACCAACTAAGTTTGTTCTTGGTATGAGCTTTCGTGTGCATGCACACTTCTTCAGATACACACGAAAGCTCATACCAAGAACAAACTTAGTTGGTCTCTAAGGTGCTACTGGAAGGAATTTTTTTTATTTTGTTCCGGGTTTTTGGTGTTTGGGAGCCGAAATGTTCGAGTACCCAAGGCATTTGAGAACCAAGGTTCCACTGTATAAATCGATCGCCAAATGGCACCTTAAACTGAGGTCACCACAATGGAATGTCTATGTGCCTTTCTTTGCAATGAAATTATTATTATTTTTATCATCAATAGTTTCCTTTTCTGGACCACTTTATATTTCAAAGGAAAAAAATCTCAAAGTGGTTGACCACACGTTAAAACATGGATAGGCAAACTAAGGCCCGGGGGCTGGATCCGGCCCAATTGCCTTCTCAATCTGGCCCTCGGACAGTTCGGGAATCAGCGTGTTTTTACATGAGTAGAATGTGTGCTTTTATTTAAGATGCATCTCTGGGTTATTTGTGGGGCATAGGAATTCGTTCACCCCCACACCAAAAAAATAAGTCCGGCCCCCCCCAAGGTCTGAGGGACCGTGGACCGGCCCCCTGCTGAAAAAGTTTGCTGACCCCTGCGTTAAAACATCAAATCAAGCAATTCAGAATAAACCAAATTCAAGCTTCCAGGAAAACATTTCAGATCCTTGTTTTGGTGACATTTTGCTTTCCCCATATTTATTTACTTACTTAATTGATGCAGCTGCCCCATCGCAGAAGGACTCTAGGAAGGCAGTGGGGTATAGCAGTGAGGGTGTCAGACTAGGACCTGGGAGACCTGAGTTCGAATCCCCACTCAGCCCTGAAGCTCCCCGGGTGACCTTGGAGCCAGTCGCAGCCTCTTCACCTCCCTCGCAGGGTCGCTGTAGGGATTAACTCAGGAGGGGGGGGGGGGTGAACCATGGACTCCTTGGAGGAAAAGGAGGGATATAAATGCAATGAGTAAACTCTTCTGCCGACCGGCGTAAGAAAGCTGGAGGGGTCAGCCGGATGGAGGTGTCGGTCGCCAACCCACCTGGCGCCCAGAGATCTCCAGCTGGTCGCAACTGGACCTGCGCCAGGGGCAGAACGCTTTGCTGCCCCGCCGTGACCCTGCCTGCCTTCCCTCCCTGCCAGGCAAAGAGAAGAAAGGCCCCCTCTTGGAGGGCACCCCCCTGAAGCTGAAGCCTCGGAGCATCCATGAGCTCTCGGTCGAGCAGCAGCTGTACTACAAGGAGATCACGGAGGCCTGCGTGGGCTCCTGCGAGGCGAAGCGGGCGGTGAGAAGCCGTGGGGCGGAAGCAGGGGCGGAAGGGACCCCCGGGGGTCCTCTAGTCCAAACCCCGGCACAAGGAGTTGGGGACCTGCTCCTGCCCAGAGGAAGCCGGCTCTGCATCCAAGCTCAGTTGGCTCAGGGCATCAGAAGAGCCTGGCAGCAGGATCAGGCCAGCGGTTGCCCACCTGGCCCAGCATCCTCTTCTTGCAGTGGTCAACCAGGTGCCCTTTAGGGGAAACAGGCAAGCAGGATCTGAGCACGTGAAGCATCTCCCCTCCTGTGGTTACCAGCAACTGGGATTCAGAGCGTCTACTGTTGTGGCAGAGTGTGGCCATCCCAGCCTCCTGTGGCAGGGAGTTCCACAGCTTAACCCTGCGCTGCATGAAGAAGTGCTTTTATTTTTCCTGAATCTTCTTCGCTCTCCCTCCACCGCCTTGGACAAGGGGCTCGTGTGGCCGGTTTACACAGTAGCACCTCGTTGTGAGTCCGCCCCGTTTAGCGTCCATTTCGTGGAACGTCCGCGGCAAACCCGGAAGTGGAACGGGTTACTTCCGGGTTTGCCGCTCGCTAAATGGCACTTTGCACATGCACAGAAGCACAAAACCGCTTATGCACATGTGCAGAACGGCGCTTTGTCGAGCGTCCCTTTTGTCGAGCGTCTGGGGCTCCGGAACAGATAAGATAAGATTTCTTTATTGTCATTGTACAGGTACAAGTACAACGTTGTACAAGTGCAATAAAATTGGATGCCATCCCATAGAAACAAAACAAAAGCACAAAAAGCAAAAGACAAAAAACAAACAACCCACATTTTCAGCCACACATGCACATGAGATCCCGGACTCGAAACAAGGTACCCTGTAATCCCACCCTGGAGTCCTCCTGGTGGTGACTTGGACTACAACTCCCAGCAGCCAGTATGACCAGTGCTGATGCATAATGGGAAGTGGAGTCTAACAGTTCTCAAGGCCTGTGGCTGGAAACCACAGGAGGGGAGACTATTCCTCTGGTGCTCAGATCCTGCATGTGGGGTTCCCTTTGGGGTACCTGGCTCTGAGACCAGGATGCTGACCAGGTTTCCTATGATTCCCATGTGGAGCCTCCCTGGACAAAGCCAGTCTACCTCAGAATGGCGGAGGACAAGAGGGGGAGGAGGCCGCTGCCCTCGCATCCTTCTTGGGGGCTTTCTTCCCTTTGGGGCGTTGGGAGGACCACTGTGAGAACAGGAAGCCAATGGCCTGATCCGGCTGCAACACCCTCCCCGTTTCCTGACGTTCTGCCTTTTTCCTGCAGGAGGCTCTTCAGAGCATCGCCACAGACCCTGGCCTCTACCAGATGCTGCCTCGCTTCAGCACGTTCATCTCCGAAGGGGTAAGGGGGTTGTGTGCAAGGGGGGGGCTCTCCCTGGGGGATTTTAGAAAAGTCTTTCAAAACCAGATTAAAACTCGCACCCGCTTCCTAAGCATCCGGACAGGCTTGCCTAAGCGAAGCATGTTCTCTGCAGGCGCCGAAAAGTGTACAGCGAGGGCCCCTGTGCTTGATCTCAAGAGGCAGGGAGTTCCAGAGTCCAGCCGCCGCCACACTAAACGATAGAGTTCTTGCAAATGTGGAATGGGTGGTGCCCCTCCTGCCGTTGAGTTGGGCGCTTGTGGAGTTAGGCGATCACGCAGGGAAATGGGTCTCGAGCTTTTTAAGGGCTTTGTATCCTGATAGTGGGACCCAGGTGGCGCTGTGGGTTAAACCACAGAGCCTAGGGCTTGCTGATCAGAAGGTCGGCGATTCGAATCCCCGCGATGGGGTGAGCTCCCGTTGCTCGGTCTCTGCTCCTGCCCACCTAGCAGTTCGAAAGCACGTCAAAGTGCAAGTAGATAAATAGGTACCACTCTGGTGGGAAGGAAAACGGCATTTTTGTGCGCTGCTCTGGTTCGCCAGAAGCAGCTTTGTCATGCTGGCCACATGACCTGGAAGCTGTACGCTGGCTCTCGGCCAATAAAGTGAGATGAGCGGAAAGTCCCAGAAAGCCTTTACCAATGTACATGTCCACCACATATGATAAAAGGTGTCCAGAGGGCGCATCTCTGTAGCTGCTGGCTTCCTTTCCCAGTCTGATCTGGACCCTCTCACCTGAGGCCCCCGTCTCCCCCTCCCTCCCTCCCTCCCTCCTTCCTTCCCTCCAGGTGCGGGTGAACGTGGTACAGAACAACCTGGCTCTCCTGATCTACCTGATGCGGATGGTGAAGGCCTTGATGGACAACCCCACCCTCTACCTGGAGAAATACGTGAGCATCTCTCTCTCTCTCTCTCTCTCTCTCTCTCTCTCTCTCTCTCTCTCTCGGGGATGGAGGGGCCACTGAGCAAAATAAGCCCGTTCTTCGGGCATCAAAGGGAGGGGGGGCCACAGACGTGGTCCATGGGCCACATGGGGCAGCTGAACCAGGTTCCAAGGGGCGGAGAAAAAGGCTGAATTTTATAAAATAAGGGTAGAAGACTATATCAAGCATCCCTCATCCAAATGCTTTGGGATACAGTGGTACCTTGGTTTACGAACTTTTTTTTCACCAAATCATTTTTATTCATTTTACAATAATACAACGATGATATTCATTGCATTTTCTCCTCTTATACATTTTGGCTTTTTAGAGCCATGACTTCCTTCAAACCTTCCTTATGATTTTCTTATATTCATTACCAATTTCTGTATTTTCACTACTTAACCACTGCTTAAAATTATAGCAACCAAATATGTCACTAAAATTCCATCTCTACAATGATTTTTATAATTTAACTTACAAAGCTTCTTGCAATCCTACCAACGTATTTAGTTGACTGTAATTGTCTTTCAAATAATCTACAAATTTATTACCTTGGTTTATGAACTTAATCCATTCCGGAAGTCTGTGCTTAATCCGAAACCGTTCTTAAACCAAGGCGCGCTTTCCCCTAGCAGTGGGGGACTCAGTTTACAAATGGAACACACTCAACAGGAAGCAAAACATGTTCTTATTCCAAGGCAAAGTTCACAAACCAAAACACCTACCGGTACTTCCGGGTTTGCAGCGTTCTTAATCCAAGTTGTTCACAAACGAAGCTGTTCTTAAACCAAGGCCCCACTGTATTTGCCTTGGTATATTTTTAACAAGGACAATCTCAAATGGCTGAGCTGAGTATTCCTTTTCTCAGCTAGAAATCCCAGCACAGCAGCTAGGCAGGCCGGGTGCCTGATCTCGACAAAGTACAGACGCAGGTGTGTTACGTAAGATTAGTTTTGAGGATCTGATCAAGGCCTTTCCAGTAGAGAAAGGAGGAGGAAAATCTTTCAAATATAAACAAAGCGCAAGTATACAAAAGAACGAAACGTCATTTTCCATCTCGCTGTAGCTTTTTCGCTTCGTTCGGAAAAACAAGGTTTTATCGTGCGGTTTATTATTGCTGTGTTAATATTTTATTGAAAAGGCTTCAGTTGAAAAGAAATGCAAAGAAAACGAGGGAAAGTAAAGAAAATAGAAAGGCACAAAAATGTGTAGGAAAAGCAACAACAGTATAGGAATGTACTGTATTTTTCCTTGTATAAGACTTTTGGGGGGGTTCAAATGTTCTATCCATGTATAAGACAACCCCCACTTTTTAGCATAATTTTAAAAGAAAAAAAACTAGTCTTATACATGGTATATATGAAAATTACCCTAACCCATACATTCTTTTATAAGCTGTTGATAACAGTCATCAATAGGTTTACCTTACCCATTGAGTCAATCACCCATTCCCACCACCCTTCTGAGTAATACCCCTCCCCACCCTCTCACTATATATAAGGGTCTGGTGACTTCTGTTTCAGTGTATCTGAAGAAGTCTGCATGCACACGAAAGCTCATACCAAGAACAAACTCAGTTGGTCTCTAAGGTGCTACTGGACAATTTTTTAAAACTTTTTTATTTTATAAATTATATTTTTTATCCTAATAAATACAAAATGTAGCAGGCTATTAATATTTACATATCAACTTGTTCCGGGATGCAGGTGGCTCTGTGTGATAAACCATAGAGCCTAGGACTTGCCGATCAGAAGGTCGGCGGTTCGAATCCCCGCAACGGGGTGAGCTCCCGTTGCTCGGTCCCTGCTCCTGCCCACCTAGCAGTTCGAAAGCACGTCTAAGTGCAAGTAGATAAATAGGTACCACTCCGGCGGGAAGGTAAACGGCGTTTCCGTGCGCTGCTCTGGTTCACCAGAAGCGGCTTAGTCATGCTGGCCACATGACCCGGAAGCTGTACGCCGGCTCCCTTGGCCAGTAAAGCGAGATGAGCGCCGCAACCCCAGAGTCATCAGCGACTGGACCTAATGGTCAGGGGTCCCTTTACATTTATCAACTCATTCCAGATATCGTCATATTTGTCCAAATAAAGTCTCCGTCTGTAAGCAGGAAGGCTTTTTATTTTTTGAATTGGGTATATCCAGGGGCACCGAAATCTTTGTGAGTGCGAAAGGTCTTAATCCAGCTCTGCTCTCTCTGGGGGGGCTGGGGGGGCCACTGGGCAGGTGGGTGAGAGCGACAAAGGGGAGACATACACCCAAGGGAGCCTCTCCCACCTCCTTTCATGGCAAAACCCCAGTGCCAACAGCCTCGCCTTGCTGCCAGCGGGTCTTAGCCTCTGAAACGGGAGTGCTGGCCTTAATGGCGTGGGGGTCTTTCCTTCTCTTCCCCACCCCCTGGCAGCTCCACGAACTGATCCCGGCCGTGATGACCTGCATCGTCAGCCGCCAGCTGTGTCTCCGGCCGGACGTGGACAACCACTGGGCTCTGCGGGACTTCGCCGCCCGGCTCATCGCCCAGATCTGCAAGAACTTCAGCACCACCACAAACAACATTCAGTCGCGCATCACCAAGACCTTCACCAAGGTGGGAGGCCGCCTGCCGATGGAGCTGAGCGTGGGAAGGTTGAGTTCAACTGCGGAACTGCCTGCCACCGGAGGCAGCGATGGGCGCAGTCTTGGGTGGCTTTAAAAGAGGGTTGGGGGAATTCATGGCGGAGGACAGGGCTATCCAGGGCTCCCAGTCCGTTTCCGAGCACGATTCAAAGTGTTGGTGCTGACCTTGAAAGCCCTAAACGGCCTCAAAGGCCCAGTAGACCTGAAGGAGCGTCTCCACCCCCATCATTCAGCCCGGACATTGAGGTCCAGCTCCGAGGGTCTTCTGGCGGTTCCCTCCCTGCGAGAAGCGAGGTTACAGGGAACCAGGCAGAGGGCCTTCTCGGTGGTGGCACCCGCCCTGTGGAATGAACTCCCATCAGATGTCAAGGAAATAAACAACTATCTGACTTTTAGAAGACATCTGAAGGCAGCCCTGTTTAGGGAAGTATTTTATGTTTTATGGTGTTTTTAATATTCTGTTGGGAGCCGTCCAGAGTGGCTGGGGAGGCCCGGCCAGATGGGAGGGGTATAAGCCATAAATAATAATAATTATTGTTGTTGTCGTTGTTGTCAGGGTGGCTCTGCTTTGCCTCCCCAGTCGGAGGCAGTGATGCTTCTGAATCCCACTTGTTGGGAAACGCAGGCGGGGAGAGTTGCTCTTGTGTTTGAATCCTGCTTGCAGCTTTCCTATAATAGGCACCTGGTCGGCCACTGTGAGAACAGGATGCTAAGTGAGCCCCCTTTGGCCTGATCCACCTGCCAGGCTCTCCTTAGGTTCATATGCATTTTGGGAGCCCCCTCCCTCACCCCTGACTCCTCCCCCCTCTCTCTCCTTCCCCCACTAGAGCTGGGTGGACGAGAAGACCCCCTGGACCACGCGGTACGGCTCCATCGCAGGGCTGGCTGAGCTGGGGCACGACGTGAGTAGCCTTGGAGCCGGCTATAGGGGCAGCCTGGGGGGGGGGGGCAAGCGTTGGGCCAGGCTCCCATCTCCCCCCCCCTCACTCTCTCATCTGCTGCCTCCCCAGGTGATCAAGACCCTCATCCTGCCACGGCTGCAGGTGGAGGGGGAGAGGGTCCGCTCCATCCTCGAGGGGCCGGTGGTCAGCAACATCGACAAGATCGGGGCCGACCACGTCCAGAGCCTCCTCTTGGTAAGAGTGTACAGAGAAAGAGCTGGTCCCAAGCACAGGGAGAAGCTGTGGGGAGAAAAATATAGGTCACCCATGTGGGGTAATTAATTGGCTGGATCCCTCGATCCAAACCATGGGGCTGAACAATCTCTCCGGCAAGAGGGGAGCTCCCAGAAAAGTACTATGATCACAGAATCATGCAGCACAGTGATGAAGCATGAGGAATACAGTAGAATTGTGGAGTTGGAAAGGGACCCCAAGGGTCATCTAGTCCAACCCCCTGCAACGCAAGAATATTTTGCCCAACACGGGATTTGAACCCACAACCCTGAGATTAAGAGTCTCATGCTCTACTGACTGAGTTTTCCCCCATATAGGCTGTCTTTAAATATCCCATTTAGTCGACTTAAGAGCACTGCCCTTCTCTGCCCCTCTTGCAACGAACAGACCACACCGTTAGTAAGTTTAAATGCTTTACTTACAAACTCCAAAGGTCAGATTCATGCGTTACTGCATGCAGCAAGAAGAAGAACATGGGTAGGAAATTCAGAAAAATTATTTCTGAGCCCACGGTCTGGGCAGTGCATCAGTCTCCTGTGTGACTTCCCTGCTTGCGGTCTTGCCAGGGGCATCTAGTTGGAGTCTGGGAGGGCAGGCCGTTGGAATAGGTGAGCCCCCTTTTTGCCGGAAGGCTCTTCTGCTGTCCGATGGAACCTCCACATCCAGGGGCAGTCTTTCTCGATTCCTTGGTTCTTAGTCGCTTATGGCTGCTGCGAGGGTGGGATGCTGGGCTTGGGTGGTCCTCCCCCCCCCCCCCCGCTGCTCCTCTTAAGCCTTTCCTATACCCTCCCCCCACCGCAGAAGCACTGTGCCCCTGTTCTGGCGAAGCTGCGCCCCCAGCCCGACAACCAGGAGGCCTACCGGGCGGAGTACGGGGCGCTGGGCACCCTTCTGTGCACCCACGTGGTCAAGGCTCGCGCCCAGGCAGCCATGCAGGCGCAGCAGGTCAACCGCACCACCCTCACCATCACCCAGGTAAGGGCAGGGGGGGCAGCACCCCCACCCCCAAGGGCTCCGGCTCTTTCCCTGGGCGGCCCCACCCACAGGTACGCTTCCCCTCTCCTGGGAGGGGGATCTAACGCCCCCCACAATCCTCTCTCTGTCTCCTCTTTCTCTCCGCAGCCTCGTCCCACGCTGACCCTGTCCCAGGCCCCCCAGGGGGGTTCCGGCAGCGCCTCGCGGGCCCCCAGTATCATCAAGATGCCCGGCTCCCTCACCCTCCCCATGCAGACGCTGGTCTCTGCCCGGCCGGCCACCCCCACCCAGCCGTCCCCCCCGCCCACCAAGTTCATCGTCATGTCCTCGTCCTCCGGGACCCCCACCTCGCAGCAGGTGATCACGCTCAGCGGGGGCCCCGCCTGCACCTCCACCTCCCCCGTCACCACCACCGTCCCCAGCACCCAGCCCCTGGTCAAGCTGGTCTCCGGCGGGCAGGCGGCCCCCAGCCCCCCCGTCTCGGGCAGTGTCCAGAAGTACATCGTGGTCTCGCTGCCGGCGGCCGCCGAGGGCAAAGGAGGGGGCCCCGCCCAGCTCTCGCCCTCCTCCTCTTCGGGGGTCGGCGGCTTGGCCCTCCCGGGGGGCATCAAGCAGGAGCACGGCGAGAGCCCCCCGCCCCCCGGGAGCAGCGCCAGCACCTCTGCCGCCACCGCCTTCCTGGCCAAGGCCAACGGGGCGCAGGGCCTGGTGCCGGAGTCCCCCCAGACGCCCTCCCTGTGAGGGAGGCCACGCACGTTCCTGGATCACAAGACGGCTGGGGGGGGGCAGGCACAGCACCTCCCCTTGCCCACTGCGTGCCAAGGAAGGGGGGGCGACGGGACGTTGGACATTAACGGTGCTGTCTATTCTCTCCCCACCCTTGGAGCAACTTGGGGGGCAGAGGAGAAGGAATCAAGACTCTTGTGTGTTGTTTTTTCTGCCTGCGAGCAGCAGGGCCGAATTGGGGGGGCAGGTGTGTGTTTGTGGGGTGGGGGTGAACGTTGGGGGGGGTGTCCCACGTTTGATGTAGTAGGAAAACTAGGCCCCTCTGGCCTTTGTCTGTGTCGCAGAGATGTAAATAGATCATCTTGTAAGTTCCAATAAACTCGACTCTTCTGCCTCTGGTTGTCTTTGAGGGTGGTGTTCACCTTGTTCCCTTGTGAGATTTCCTCCCCCCCCCCCAAGAAAATCTAGGACACAGGCAGCATCTTCAGACAGCAAAAGGAATCCCCTTCCTCTTGAAAGCCAGGGGAAGATTGCGAAGGCCACCTGGGCTTGGCAGGGCAGCCCAAAGCAGGCAGCTGTGAGTGCGGCCGATGAGCCTTGGGTGGGAGGAGCCCATCAGAGAGTCCTAGACTTGGGTGGGACCCTGAGGGTCATCCAGCCCAACCCCCTGAAATAATAATGCAGGAATCGCAGCTCCGGAATCCCTGACAGCCTCTGCTGAAAAACCTCCGAGGAAGGAGAGCCCCCCTTCTTCTGAGGGAGTCGGTCCCACTCTCCTGCCTTCAGAAAGTTCTTCCTAACATCTACTTGGGAGAATCTCTCTGGTGTGGAGATCCGTCCCTAGTTGGACGACGCTGCAAGGCCCCCAGTTCTCCACCTGCTGCTTCTGCGTGTGCCTATGAAGTCCTTGCCTTCGCTGCATCCCGGCGCTTTCTTGGCACGCGAGTCGAGGGCGTGGGGGATCCTCGCTCCCCGACCGGTTCTGCCAGCTTCCCGTGGGGCTCCCTGGTAGGTCTGGATGTGGGCCTGCCCCGCTCTGCAAGCTGCAGCCTGCGCGTCCCGCTAAGAGGAAGCTGCACTGGACCCACTGGGAGGAAGTGGGAGCAGGTAAGGGGCCTCACCTTTGCCCACCTGTTCGGAGGAGAAGTCCCTTGGGTGGCACCAGAGGCAGAGTGCAAGGCTGGGGTGCCCTGGGGAAAGGGGTTGTGGAAAAGCACAAATGGGGCAGGAACGAGAAAGGTGTGCGCCCTCTGGAAGAACTTTCTGAGGGCCAGGTCCTCAGAAGGTGGTGGGTTCTTAAGAGTTTGGACGGCCAGGGATTCCTGCATTGCGTGGGGTTGGGCTTGATGACCCCTGGGGGTCCCTTCCAGCTCTGCAATTCCAGGGTTGATTTTAAAGCCCCCCTGGTTGGACGACCCCACTGCCTCCGGAGACGGCGAGTGCCACCATTTGGCAAGGCGCAGTGTGGAGAAGCACTTTCTTTGGGCTGGCAAGGGTCCTCCTCTGGTTGCCCACCCCCCACCCCCGCGATGCCCGGTGCTCCTCGCCGCCTCCTGTCGGAGCGGGGCAGGATCCGGCCTGCCTTTCCCACGGATCCCTTCCCAGCCCCGCGACAAAGCCGCTTGTCGGAGGCGCGCCTCCCCGGCAGGACGCGCCAGTGCCTCCGCTTCCCACAAACACGCGGACACGTCTCGTCTCGGGCTCACGGGGCGACTTCTTTACTGATCCGGGCGGCCGAGGCCCCTCCCGGCGGCCGCTTCCCGGAGGGCGCCCGGTTGACCAGCTCCCGGAGCTGCTGGGGGAGCAGCGTCGCTTGCCCGCCCTCGCCCAGCACGCACGGGAGCCAGCGCGCGTCGTAGACCACCTGCCCTCGAGAGGTGCCGCCGCCGCCGCCCCCTTTGGGGACCTCGCCCTTGGAGTCCGTGCGCAGGATCACGATCTTGGAGGGGCAGGGGGTGTACAGGCGGGGCCCCCCCGGGGACGGCGAGCGGCTCGCCACCTGCTGCCCCGAGCGCCGGCGCCGCCCCGACGGCCGCTCCTCCACCTCGGGTTGCTGATGCTGATGCTGCCGCCGCCGGGCGCTGCTCGACGGCTCGGGGGGGCACTTCCCGTCGGTCCCGTCCGGCAGCGGCGCCCGCCTGGAGCCCCGACGGCTCACTCCGCTGCCGCCGCCGCCGCCGCCGTCGAGGGCCGCCCGGCTGGAGCTGTGCCGGTGCGTCCGGGGAGCCGCCTCTGGCCGAGAGGAGGAGCGGTGGGTGCTGCGCGCGCTCTTGGGGCGTCCGCCTTCTGCAAGTTGGGGGGGGGGAGAGAAAGAAAGAAGAGGGTGAGGCCGAAGGAGGAGGGTCCCCAAATTGCTGCTCTCTCTCTGTGCCCCCCGTCCAACTCTGGACGCCCCGATCTGCGGACCTTTCCGTGCGCCAGAGGTACTCGGCCGTTCCAGGACCCAAAGTCACACCGACCCACCCGAGGGGAGATTTTTATTTCATGAGATTTATTATTATTATTATTATTATTATTTATTATTATTTATTGCACCGCCTGCTTGTAGGAAACGGCGAAAGCAGCACCCTCGAGTGGTTTGCCAGAAAGATATACACCCAGGAAAATGGGGAATAATTTGCAACCCGACTTGAATGCGCACGAAACAGAATGCAATTTCTAAGCATCTGGCGCCGGAACTAGTGCGGTTGAAGGCTCCTGCCTGATGTCAACACGCAGGGAGTTCCAGAGTTGTATGTGCTGCAGCACTAAATTATAGATTTCGTGCAAGGGAAAGCCCCTCCAAGGGAGCATCGCAGGAAGGCACTCTGCACATGCTTGAGAGCAGCCTGCCCTATGTGCCTGCTCCAGCTGCTACTGGGCTGGGTTCTGCTGGGATTGCGAGCCGAGGCAGCAGGGGCTGGGGGGGGGGGCGGTTGGTCCCTCGAGCTCCGGAGAAGTTTTCCTGCAAAGACTCTCTCTCTCTCTCTGCATAGTAGCCAAAGTCATCCAAGTCACTTGGCATCTGAGGTAGAGAATCCTGCAAGCAGGTTATCTCCCTCTTTCCCTTACTGTTTAAATGCAACTATTAAAATGCAGTTACAGGTAGGTAGCCGTGTTGGTCTGTCATAGTCAAAACAAAATTCCTTCCAGTAGCACCTTAGAGACCAACTACGTCTGTTCTTGGTATGAGCTTTCGTGTGTATCTGAAGAAGTGCGCATGCACACGAAAGCTCATACCAAGAACAAACTTAGTTGGTCTCTAAGGTGCTACTGGAAGGATTTTTTTTATTTTATTAAAATGCACTTTCCCCACATCCCAAAATCAGTCGCCTGAGGGGGCCACCTCACTCTGCTGAATGGGAGGGCTGGGCCCTCTTGGGGGCAAGTGACTCTGCCCCCCAGCCATGAGCATAGCCAGGATTTTTGTTAGGCAGGGCAGGACTTTTGTTGGGAGGGGGTGGGGGTGGGGAGAGAACCAACATGACTGGTCAGTTAGTTGTTTCTATTGTTTTGCTTGATGGGGGGGCAACTGCCCCCCCTGCCCCCGCCCCTGAGGACAACACACCCAGCTAGGCCTGGCAAACCCCAGAGAACCACTGCTGCTGCCGGCCTCTGCAAACAGTGCTGATCTGGATGCACCCAAGGGGGTCTTGGATTATTCATGGGTTGGGGAAATCCTCCCCTGGGGTGGGGTGAAGAGACAGGAGGAGCCTTGGAGCCACTTTAACCTGCAGTGCAGACAAGCCCCAGAAATTGGGAAGGGGCTCTTCTTGGCGCTAGGATGGGCAAAGGGGGGGGGACCCTGGAAGAAGGGCCATCTAGATCAGGGGCGCCTAGACAGCGCCTGGACTACAACTCCCATCACCTCCTGCCAGCTCGTGGTTGAGGGAGGTGGGAATTGTAGTCCAGGCAACACCGGAGAGCCCAAAGTCAATGAACACGGCCCTATGCCGACTGGTCGGCCACAGCTCTCCTTGGGTTGCCGATCTGCTGCAGATGCTGTCAGGAGTCGAACTCAGGGCCTTCTGCAGGCAGAGCTGCTGCTGGGCAACACAGGCAATCCTGGACTGTGCAGAGTCCAGGCAAAGATCCTGTGTGGGGTCCCTGGAGAGGCTGCCCTTCAGAGGAGGGGGCCGGGATGGGGGTGGGGATCTTGGTCTAAGGCTGCCCCTGCATTGTTGCTGCCACCCCCCCCCCCGATGGCTCCCCAAAAAATGACTCCCAGACCTCGGCTGCTTGTCGGCTCCAGCGCCTCCTTCTCCTCCTTCTCCTCCTGCTTCTCTCTCTTGCGCTTGCTCCGGTGAGCCTCTTTGCTCATGAAGGGCGGCGGAGGCAGGCAGAGCTGGGTGGGGAAGAAATAAGGATGATGATGATGATAATAATAATAATAATAATAATAATAATAATAATAATAAATTTCTTTATATCCCGCCCATCTGGCTGGGTTTCCCCAGCCACTCTGGGCGGCTCCCAACAGAATACTAATAAATAATAATACTGTAATAATAATAAAAGCGATAAAAGATCAAACATTAAAAACTTCCCTAAACAGGGCTGCCTTCAGGTGTCTTCTGAAAGTCAGATAGTTGTTTATGTGGGCAATTCCACAGGGCAGGCGCCACCACCAAGAAGGCCCTCTGCCTGGCTCCCTGTAGCCTCACTTCTCCCAAGTCCCAACCAAGGCGGTTTCAGTCCCGTGATGAGGCCTGAATCCCTATTGGAAGGGATCCAAATGGTCCGCATCCTCCAGGCGTGCTAGTTGTTCAGCAACCACCCGATCAAGAAGGGAAGATTTGAGACTGGGCGATGGTTGGCTATCTCGGCCCGGTCCAAATATGCTTTTTTAAGAAGCGGTTTAATGACCGCCTCTTTCAGTGGGTCTGGGAAGACTCCTTTGCAGAGGGAAGCATTCACCCCCTGCAGAGCCCATCGCCCAGCCCTTCCCAGTTAGCTTTTATGAGGCCGGGTCAGCAGTGAGCGTGGCATCTGGTGTCCTCTGGGCCAGCTGGGCTTATGTCATTCCTGCATTGCAGGGGGTTGGTCTAGATGACCCTTAGGGGACCCTCCCGACTCTACAGGTCTACAAGTCTTGCATTTCCTGCCCCACAGTCAGGGGTCACCGTGGACTCTGGCGCCCCTAGCTGGCCACTGTTGGCAGCTGGAGACTCGATATTTGGGGGGCTCTGGCCTAGCAGGGCATTCCTCCCCCCCCAACACCCCTCGCCCGTCCTCACCAGAGCGATGATGTTGTTGGCTACGCAGAGCAAGACGAGGCTGCCCAGAAACTTGACAGCCAAGTCCCCGACCTCTTGGCAGGAGCTGGGCTTGGAGGACATGGCACGAGGTGGGCAGCCATTGCAGACTGAGGAATCCAGCGGGGGGGGGGGGGCAGGGAGGAGAAGCCATTGTGAGGTGGCAGCGATGAGCTCACAGTAGGAGAGGAAGGGGGGGCGTTGTGTGGGGTCTTCCCTCCCTGCCCTATAAGCTCCCCATTGACCTGTGGAAGGCAGACTCTCAGGAGCTCTTAAGGAACTGAGGGGCTGCGTCGATTCCTGCATTGCGGGTTGGGATGGATGACCTTTAGGGGTCTCCCTTCCCCCTCGGCGATTCCGTGATTACATTTCTAAAGAATAAAAGTCAAATCTGCCTTCCTAATCTGCGTTTTTGTTTTATTTCCTCCCTAATTCTGACACGGGGTCCCTCCTCCCTCCTCCAAGTGCCGGAGCCCCCCGCCCTATGTCCCCACCCCACCCCTCTTGCCGCGTTTCTAGGTCGCCATGCCTTCCAGGCTGAAGTTCTTCCGGGGGCAGCGCTACCAGCACCTGAAGAAGCGCTGCCTGCAGCAGCAGAGCCTCTTTGAGGACCCCGAGTTCCCGGCCACAAACGCCTCCCTCTTCTACCGCAGAGACCCTCTGGAGGGAGTCTCCTGGAAGCGCCCTGGGGTGAGTAGGAGACAGGGACAGAGACGCCTAGTGGTTAGAGCACTGGACCAGGGCCTGTGAGAGGCCAGGGTACAAATCCCACCACGCAGCCCCCGTGAAGTTCCTTTGGGGGCCAGTCCCCGCCTCCCTCAGGCTAGCCTACCTCGCAGGGTTGTTGCAGGGATTCACGGAACTGTAGATTCGCAAGGGACCCCCAGAGGTCCTCTAGTCCAACCCTCTGAGCAATGCAGGAATCTTTTGCCCAACGTGGGGCTCGAACCCACAATCCTGAGATTAGGAGTCTGCCAACTGAGCTATCCCAGTGTCAGGAGGGAAAAGTGGAATGGGAATTAAATGAATCCAATAAATATGGGGTCTCGGGGTGGGGGTGGGGAATCCTACTGTACCCAAAGGACTTCAGCACCCCCGACCCCCCCAAAGACCTGGGGTCCCCTCCAAGAGTAGGGTGTGTCCTTGACCCCAGAGTCATGCAAAGGGGTGGGTTGGAGAGAGTGGGGGCCTGGGGTTGAAAGCGGGGAAGGCAGGAGTGTCATTTCCCACATTGCCAGGGCTGGACTAGATGCCTCTGGGTGCCTCTTCCAACGCTATGACTCAATGTGATGCTGCCTCCGGCTGCTGCTTCAGCCGCAGACCTGGCAGGGCTGTTTTGCAGGGGGAGGTGGGTGGGGAGAAGCCCCCTGGGTCTGCCAGGTAGGTCCTGCCCCATCATGGGGTGGCGTTTGGGGTTCCGAAGTCCAGAGAGCCTCCCTCCCTTCCCCCCCCTTGCCCAGGAGCTGTGCGCTGACCCCCGGCTCTTTGTGGACGGCATCAGCCCCAGGGACCTGCATCAGGGCAGCCTCGGGAACTGCTGGTTCGTGGCGGCCGCCTCCTGCCCTGGCCAGCGAGCCCAGCATCTGGAAGAAGGTAGGGGGACCCCCCTTTGCCCCCCATCCCTCCTTCCCTGCCCCTCTCTGCCCAAGCAGACACCAGCCTCTCTCTTGTTTTCAAGCGGGATCTAGCCATGATGTGAACTGGGGCTGGTTGGGTCAGGCCAGGGTGCCCCTGGGCATGTGCAGAGTGCCCAAAAGAGAGATGCAGCCCTCTCTGCTCCAGTCTCTCTCTCTCTCTCTCTCTCTCTCTCTCTCTCTCTCTCTCTCTCTCTCTCTCTTAAAAACAAGCCCAGAACCTAGCTTTGATGCTGGCTTCTTTAGGTGCCCCTGGGCATGTGCAAAGTGACAAGGATGCATTAAGGGTTCGGTTAGTCAGCCAGGTACAAATCCACCCAACAGCTGCCTCGTCGCATCCCACATTTTACCAGCTCCCTCGCGAGAATATCCTGGGGGACTTTGCCCAAAGCCTTCCTGAAATCAAGATAAACTATGTCCTCAGCTTCCCCCTGATCCACCACGTTTGTATCTCGGCCTTGTCTTTGGGCTCCTCCAAAGCCCTTCCCACTTCTCTTTGCTCCTCCTTCCTCAGGTCATCCCCAACCCCCGGGAGCAGGATTGGGACCCTCGCCGGCCGCGCGCCTATGGCGGCATCTTCCGCTTCCGCTTCTGGCGCTGGGGCAGTTGGACGGAGGTTGTGGTGGACGACCGCCTGCCCTGCCGCCAGGGACAGCTCCTCTTCTGCCGCTCGGCCGAGCCCCGCGAGTTCTGGAGCGCCCTCTTGGAGAAGGCCTACGCCAAGTGGGTGGGGGCAAAATGGGGGGAGAGTTGGGGGGGATCTTCTCAAGGGTATAAGGAGAGGCCTGCTGCTGGATCAGGCCACCTGGCTCAGCATCCTGGCCTCACAGCGGCCAAAGGACCCCAAGAACCCAGGGAGCGAGATAGACTGCCTCTGCAGCTGGAGGCTCCATGAGAACATTAGAAGAGCCTGGCTGCTGGATCAGGCCAATGGGGGGACCATCTAGCCCTGTTTTCACAGTGGCCAAGTGGGTGCCCCAGTGGGGAAGCCTGCAAGCAGGATTCGAACACAGGAGCGCTCCCCCATCCTGCGATTTCCTGCAGCTGCCTCTGACTGTGAACAGAGAACAGAGCCGCTATCGATAGCCCTCTCCTTCTCCATGAATTTGTGTGATCCTTTTTCAAAGCCATCCAGGTTGGTGGCCAGCACTGGCTCCTGCAGCAGGGAGTTCCGCAGTTGCAACCAGGAATCGCAGCTCAAGAACCCCTGGTGGACAGCCATCAGGGTTATGTGTCATGTGGCTCTTTTTATAATATACCAGAGTACTTAAAAAAAAATCCAATCTAGAAAAACAAACAGGAGAAGGGAAAAAGTAAAAGGAAAGGAAAAATAGAAAAAAGATCAAATGGCTTCTGATTCTCGGCCTGCCAGCTAAATATACTAATATATTCGCTCAAATTAATATCCAGCTGTTCTATTTTCTATCAGCCATTATTTTTTTCAGCCTGCGAATCCAGAGTTAATTTACTCTTTCGGGCAAAAAGTCCGCTTTCAGTCTTAATAAATGTCAATAATGGTTCTTCGCAAGTGGGGGGAGGGCGGCTGTAATTCCTCCTTACAGACTCTCCATTGGGGCAGCTGGCTGGCTGTAATCCCCCCCCCAAGGGCTGTGTGGTCGAATGGTTAGAGCCTCTCCTCTGAGGATGGGCCTTGTTCCTTTGCTCAAAAGACCGGTCACTGGGGAGTGACCAGCACACCCCAGCCGCAACCTGGTGCCCACCCACTGGCGCAATGGGGGGGGGTCCCCCTCCCCTCCCCTCCCCACCCCACCCACCCTCTTTCCCCTCTCTTACCCAGGCTGAATGGGTCCTACGAGGCCCTGGAGGGCGGCAACACGGCCGAGGCACTGGTAGACTTCTCGGGGGGCATTTCGGAGCCCCTGGCGCTGGACGAGGGGGGCTTCGCCAGGGACCCCGAGAAGCGGAAGGAGCTATTCCAGCAGCTGAAGAAAGCCCACGCCCGAGCGGCTCTCGTCAGCTGCTCCATCCGGGTGAGAAAAGAGAGACCCCAGGCAGGCCGAGGCTAAGCAGAGGCAGCGTGGCGCAGTGGTTAGAGCGCCGAAAGAGACCAGCGTTCAAATAATCCCGACGCTCGCTGGGTGTGACCCTGAAAGCCGGCCTCTGCCTCTTGGCCTTCCTCGCAGGACTGTTGTGGGGGGTTGAATGAGGAAGGGGAGAACCACGAGCTCCTTAGGGGGGTGGGAAAGGGTGGGATATCAGTGCAATAAATAAATATAAAGTGGCCATTAGAAATAAATAGAGAAGCAGGGGGGGGGGGGAGAGACACATGAGATGTAATGCAATAAATAAATAAGAAATCAGTAATAAACTGGGGGTATCTGTGTGCTTCAGTTGTGGTCTCCCCCCCCCCCCCACATTTTTATTTCTACTTTTCAGATATAAACATTTCACTGATTTTACAATCATTTTGACATTTCGGAACTTGATTTCCTTCCCCCTCTTTTATTTTTTAATATCTTCTGCGTATCCAAATTCACTTAACTCGGTCATTTATCTTCTTTCAATATATACTCTTACGTAACTGCAGGTTATTACAATAATCCTGCCAGTGTTCACAGAGCCTAGGGCTTGCTGATCAGAAGGTCAGCGGTTCGAATCCCCGCGACGGGGTGAGCTCCCGTTGCTCGGTCCCAGCTCCTGCCAACCTAGCAGTTCGAAAGCACATCAAAGTGCAAGTAGATAAATAGGTACCACCCCGGCGGGAAGGTAAACGGCGTTTCCATGCGCTGCTCTGGTTCGCCAGAAGCGGCTTAGTCATGCTGGCCACGTGACCCGGAAGCTGTACGCCGGCTCCCTCGGCCTATAGAGCGAGATGAGCGCCGCAACCCCAGAGTCGGACATGACTGGTCCTAATGGTCAGGAGTCCCTTTACCTTTACCTTAATTTACCTGTAAATATTCCATAAACCATTTCCACTCTTTTATAAAAAGCTAGTTATCTGGATTTCTTATTCTTCCGGTAAGTTTCGCCATTTCTGCATATTCCATAAGTTTTTGTATCCATTCTTCCTTTGCTGGGACTTCTGCTTCTTTCCATTTCCGGGCAAGTAACATTCTTGCCGCTGTAGTCACATAAATGAATAAGTTTCTATACAGTTTAGGTAGTTCTGTCCCTATAATTCCCAAGAGAAAGGCTCCTGGGTGCATTTTTTTCCTTAAACGTTTTGAACATCTTTTTCATTTCATTGTATATCGTTTCCCAGTAAGCCTTAACCTTCCTGCAAGGCCACTACATGGCGTTCTTTGTCTTGCACGGCCGTTCTCTGAATCTGTGTGTGTGTCCCCCACCCCTAGTCCCTCCCTGGCGAGGGGCCCGAGGCTGAGCTGCCCTGCGGCCTGGTCCGGGGCCACGCCTACGGGGTCACGGCGGTGAGGACCGTCCACCTGCGTCGGAGGAACCTCCTGCAGCTCTTCAAGGTCAAGAAGTTGCAGCTGATTCGCATGCGGAACCCCTGGGGGACGGTGGAATGGAACGGGGCCTGGAGTGACAAGTAAGGGGGCGGGGGGGGGGAGGCTGCCTTTGGGGTGGGAGGAATGGGCTTGGGGGGGGAGCAGCCAGCCGCCTTAGTCGCAGAATTATGGACCTGTAGAGATAGAAGGGTACCCCAGCGGTCATCTAGTCCAACCCCCACAATGCAAGACCTGTAGAGATAGAAGGGGACCCCAGCGGTCATCTAGTCCAACCCCCCGCAATGCAAGACCTGTAGAGATAGAAGGGGACCCCAGCGGTCATCTAGTCCAACCCCCACAATGCAAGACCTGTAGAGATAGAAGGGGGTCCCAGCGGTCATCTAGTCCAACCCCCCGCAATACAAGAATCTGGGGGGAGCAGCCAGCCCCCTTAGTCATAGAATTATGGACCTGTAGAGATAGAAGGGTACCCCAGCGGTCATCTAGTCCAACCCCCACAATGCAAGACCTGTAGAGATAGAAGGGGACCCCAGCGGTCATCTAGTCCAACCCCCACAATGCAAGACCTGTAGAGATAGAAGGGGACCCCAGCGGTCATCTAGTCCAACCCCCACAATGCAAGACCTGTAGAGATAGAAGGGGACCCCAGCGGTCATCTAGTCCAACCCCCACAATGCAAGACCTGTAGAGATAGAAGGGGACCCCAGCGGTCATCTAGTCCAACCCCCACAATGCAAGACCTGTAGAGATAGAAGGGGGCCCCAGCGGTCATCTAGTCCAACCCCCACAATGCAAGAATCGCAGTTGAAGAATCCCTAAAGAGACGGTCGCCTGATCTCTGCGTAAAAACCTCCCATGAATCCTAGAACGCGGAGTTGGAAGGAGTCCCCTAAAGGTCATCCAGCCCAACCCCCTGCAATGCAATGTGGTGGGGTCCCCCTGGAGGGGAAAGGAGGCTGGGTGGGCTCTGGGTGAGCTGTTAGAGAGGGTCCTGCGCGAGGAGCGGAGGGTTTTGACCTGTCTCACTTCAAACCTCCCCCCCCCCCCGCCCTTCGCAGGTCCCCAGAATGGCAGAAGGTGAGCCAGAGGAACCGGAAGCAAATGGGGGTCACTGTCCGGGACGATGGCGAATTCTGGTAAGTTTTGGGGTTTTTTGGGAGGGGGGGTCTCCATTGGTCTCTCTGTGATTGTGGTGCCCCTCAGGGTCCGATTCTGCAAGGCTCCATTTCAGGGGTTAGCAGGTCTCTAGGGTGTGGGAAGACCCCAAGGCAGGCTGGCCCCTCTTTCCCTCTCCAAGGGGCAGCCCCACTCCCAGCCTGCCAAGACCAGACTCTGACAGCTGATTGATTGATTGACTGTATTTCTGCTTTTCGTGCAAATGAGTCCCAAGCTCACAAGCAACAGATCACCGCACAGTGTCAGTAACTGCAACCTATAAAATGCTATTAGCAAACCAACAAACTTAAAAATAGCTGGACGTCGCAATTGGAGCTTCACACATCATCTGATTAGCAAACCAATGAGGCGTTTATCATCTCTGAAGCAATATTCACTGAATTGCAACTGAAAAATAAGCTGCAAAGTCTACACGCACTTTGCCCCACCCTAGTGTTTCGCAATCTTTTGCTCTCTTTGGTTCATGGAGAGAGTGTGTCTAAGGAGCTCCAGGCGGCTCGAGTAAGTGAGCCAAGCCGCACAACGTACCGGAAGAATATTTCCGACCTCGCCAGTCCCAGCCTGACTCTTCTTCCCCGCCTCCTTGACTTTCCCGGCAGGATGAGCTTTGAGGACTTCTGCGCCCATTTCACAGACGTCGTCATCTGCCGCCGCATGAACACAGCGAGGCTGAGCTGCCGGCGGAGCTGGGTGGAGGGTGTGCAGTTTGGGGAGTGGGACCCCCAGAAGAGGCAGGCGGGGGGCTGCCTCAACCACCGGGACACCTTCCTGGAGAACCCCCAGGTGATTTGGGACTGCACTTTCGAAAATCGGTGTCGTCATTTGCAAGCTGAGAATAAGGGTTGGACTAGATGACCACTGGGGGGGGGTCGCTTCCAATTCTGCAGTTCGATTATGTAAATTTATTGATTTATTAGATTTGTATACTGCCCTCCATCCATAGACCTCAGGGAAGTTCTGTTGTAAGAATTTTATCCGCAAGATAAAAACACAAAATAACGTATTGGCCAGAATAAAAGCAGCACCTGAATATAAGCCTCACCTTTAAAATTCAATCGGGGGGGGGGGGGAGAGAGAGAAAAAGACAATACCCGAATATAAGCTGCTCCCTTAAAATTCTGCAGGCAGAAGTTTCAGCAGCGATATCGTAAAAGCCCATTTTTGTAAGGTCGCGAATTAAAGCCACACTTTAACTTTCCACAGTCAGAATTTGGGGGGGGGGAAATGAGGCTTATATTCAGGCCAATACGGTACATAATAAAAATAGGAACAAGAACAAACCAAACCTGTATATATATATGTATGCATTAATAGATATATATATATATATAAGCAGTCAAAACAATTGGCTGACATTTTCTCTCTCCTGCCTTCAGTTCTTCTTTGACGTGTCTGGGGTTCGAGACTCTGTCCTGATCTCCTTGCAGCAGGAAGACACCCGTCAGCTCCGGGGGTCCGGCTCTGGGGGGCACAACCTCCCCATTGGCTTCGAGCTCTTCAGCGTGAGTCCAAGCGCCTCGTTCTGGGGGGGGTTGGGGGGTGCGGGAAGCTCTTGGGGGGGGAAGTAAGGCAGTTTAAAAAACCCATTTATTTTTTTAAAAAAAATGCCTTCTCCAAAGGTCTTCTTACTACACTAGGGATTATATATCTATATCTGAAATTTCATGCATATCGGTTAGTATCTTGACCCTCCTCCACTGAATTGACATTTCAGCCTCCACGACATAGGAAAACGGCCAAGTAAACAGCTATTTTCGTGGAGGAGGGTCAAAATATAAACTGATATGCATGAAATTTCATATAGAGCTATATAATTCCTAGTGTAGTAAGAGAAGACCTTTGGAGAAGGCATTTTCAAACCAAAGTTTTTAATGAGCTGCCCTAGGGGGGAGGCCTTGCCTGACCTGGCAGGGGAGGGGCTGAGGAGGGGGGCGTTGGAGCTGCAATTTGAATTGCAGAGTTGGAAGGGACCCCCAGGAGTCATCTAGCCCAACAACGGAGGCCTTTGAGCAGAGGCCGGCTGGCCACCCCCCAGGGATTCTCGAGCGTCGATTCCCGCCTTGCCTGGGGTTGGGCTGGATGACCCCTGGGGGCCCCTCCCCGTTCCATGTCATTCCCTTCCTCGCAGGTGGAACAGAACCGGACTTGGCGCCTGCACCGCATCCCGCCCCGAATGGCTGGCTCCACTTACATCAACTCCCGCAGCGTCTTGCTCCGGGCGGAAGTGCCTGGGGGCCGCTACGCCCTCCTGCCCACGACCTTTGACCCCGGCCAAAGCAGCGCCTTCCTCCTGCGCATCTACAGCGAGCGCCCGGCCAGGCTGCGGTGAGCAGGCCCCCTCAACCCCCTACCCTGCCCACCTCCCTCCCTCTGAGCACCTGCAGAGTGCATTTGCCTCGCCTGATGGGCCTCTTCGGAGCAGCTGGCTTGGTCCCATCTGCCCCTTTCAGCTTTGCAACTTGTGCGACGAACCTCCCCTCAAGCTCCACGCTTCACCCCTTTGACTGTTACTAAGTGTATTTATCACTGAGGTGTTCTGGGTTCGAATTCCTTTTCGCCCCACCCCTCCAACCTTTGAGGTCCGTCTGAGTTGTCAATCCCTTTTTATTGTAACCTGGGATATCTTAGTAACAGGGGTTTCTTTTGTCCAGCTGCCATGACCGCGGTAGATATATATACAGTATTCACAAGTTAACCTGCCTCTCAGCTTGCAGTACAGGGCCTCTGTCTCCTCAGATCCCTTACTGCGTCAGTTAGCCAACTTTAGCAACTGTGTGGCTTTACCAAAGAGGGACCCAGGTGGCGCTGTGGGTTAAACCACAGAGCCTAGGGCTTGCTGATCAGAAGGTCGGCGGTTCGAATCCCTGCGACGGTGAGCTCCTGTTGCTCAGTCCCTGCTCCTGCCCACCTAGCAGTTCGAAAGCATGTCAAAGTGCAAGTAGATCAATAGGTCCCGCTCCGGCGGGAAGGTAAATGGTGTTTCCGTGCGCTGCTCTGGTTTGCCAGAAGCGGCTTAGTCCTGCTGGCCACATGACCCGGAAGCTGTACGCCAGCTCCCTCTGCCAATAAACGAGATGAGCGCCGCAACCCCAGAGTCGGACACGACTGGACCTAATGGTCAGGGGTCCCCTTTACCTAGCTTTACCAATGCCTCTGCCCTCTTGCCCCTTTTGAGAGAAACCCTGAGACAAAACTCTCCCTGCATGTGAGTTTTGTCTCTTCCCTGAGTTCCTTTCCTCATAAGCATTCATATATCGCTGGACCCCAAAATAAACGACGATAACTTCTTGGCTCAATGAAAACAAGTTTTTATTCTTTACATAACATAACTTTTCAGATCTTTATTAGTTCATCCGCTTAGTTTCCAACCATAAGCATAACCTACCCACCACTATCCTGGTCCCACTCCCTCTTCTTCCAGTCACCACTCCCTCCCTCCCTCTTCTCCTCTCACATTCCCTCCTTTTAAAGGGCGGAATGTCCCGCCTCCCCCCCCCCCCAGTGAGCTGCCACTCAAACATGGAGTGAACATTAACTCTTTAAGAGAATCCCTTAACTTAGGGCAGGTTCGCCACAACTTGCGATTTAATGATGGTGACAAGGGTGCCTCTGGGCATGGGCAGAGTGCCTTTCCCTCTCTGCAGATGGAGCCGGTTGTGTGATAACATAAAGACAGAGGGGGGTGGGGCTTCTCTCCTTGGCTGTGTATTTAATTTGAAAGCACCCCTACCCTACAAAAACGATTCCTGGGGGCTCACGTACCCCTGGCAGAGCCCTGGTTCCCAGCGTTGTTGGCAAACTGGAGTTCACAGGGTAGTTTAGTGGGTGGGTGGGCTTTGGACAAAGGGGGATTGCAGGGGGTTGGACTGGATGACCCCTGGGGGTCCCGTACAGATCTATGTTCCTGTAAGGTTATTCATATTAGAATAAAAATACACTTATTTCCCTCCCTCTCTGCCCCCCCCCAGGGCCGTCAAGCGCAATGACCCCCCACCTCCACGCTGCAGCTGCTGCTCTGGATCCCACCAGCTCATCACCTCCGTCTGGGTCCATCGGGCCGTGGGGCTGGCGCTCCCCAACTCCAGCAAAGGTGAGCTTGCCATGACTCCTGCATTGCAGGGGGGTTGGGCTAGATGACCCCTGGGGGTCCCTCCGAACTCTACAATTTTGTGATTCCGCAGAAAGACACTCCCCTCTCCCAAATGCCACCCCTTTGGGGAGCCTTGAACTGCTCATGGCACACAGGATCATTGAACGGTGGAGTTGGAGGGGGACCCCAAGGGTCATCTAGCCCAACCCCCCGTGATGCAGGAACGGCAGATAAAATTACAATTGTTCTCTGGATCTCGCTGCCACAAGTTGGGTGTTGAGGGCATGCCCTAGATGACTTGCAAAAAAGGCACGGGGCGAATTCAAGGGGGAGGCGGCGGGAGAGGCCTGCCGGCAGCTCTGAGCTGTGCTGCGGAGCCTCCACATTCAGGGATAGCCTACCTGTGCCTGGGGGGGCTGGTGAGGGAGGGGCTCTTGATGAAGGCCTAGGCCATGTGCTGTTCTAACACTCTTCTCACCTTGGGAGAGGAGTCCCACAAGAGGCCTGGGAGCAAATGACTTGGGTGTGTGCCCCTCCCTCCAGAGGCGTAGCAAGCCCAGGTGGTACCCGGGGCAGAATTTTTTTTGTCACCCCACTTTAATTTTAAAAAAATTAAAAAAAATTAAAAAGTGTCACCCCCTCTGATGGTGCCACTTTGCGAGGTGTGGGGGTTGTGTGTGTGTGTGTGTCTATTATCTCTTTTTTTTCAATGAAGTTAAAATAATAATAATAATAATGTTTAAAAAAAAAATTAAAAAGTGTCACCCCCCTCTGATGGTGCCACTTTGTGAGGTGTGGGGGTTGTGTGTGTGTGTGTGTCTATTATCTCTTTTTTTTTCAATAAAGTTAAAATAAAAATAATTAAAAAATGATAAAAATTAAAAAATTAAAAAATAAATAAAAAAGTGTCACCCCCCTCTGATGGTGCCACTTTGTGAGGTGTGGGGGGTTTTGTGTGTGTGTGTGTGTCTGTTATCTCTTTTTTTTTCAATAAAGTTAAAATAAAAATAATTAAAAAATGATAAAAATTAAAAAATTAAAAAATAAATAAAAAAGTGTCACCCCCCTCTGATGGTGCCACTTTGTGAGGTGTGGGGGGTTGTGTGTGTGTGTGTGTCTGTTATCTCTTTTTTTCAATGAAGTTAAAAAAAATTTTTTTAAAAAAAAAGTGTCACCCCCCTCTGGGGTGGAACCCGGGGCGGCCCGCCCCCCTCGCTATGCCCCTGCCTCTCTCTCTCTCCAGCCCCAGATGTCTACGTGAAGGTCTGCTCTGAAGGGCAGGTGGTGCAATCCTGCCTCCACAAGGCCACCTCCAGCCCTGACTTTGACTTCAAGGCAGTCTTCTGCCGCCGGCGCCCACGGAAGCCCATCCGCATCGAGGTGGGTGGAATTAGGGTTGGGGGGGGATGACACACGGGCAACGGCGTGATCTCTCCCCCCTCCACCGACTTCTCTCCCTCCCCCTGCTTGGCCAAGCCCCTTCTCAGAGGGACAGAAGGAAGGCTGTCCCCGGGAGGGTGCAGACTGGAGGTTTCTCCGAGATTCCTGGATGGCCAGGGGTTGGGCTAGATGACCGCTGGGGACCCCTTCCAGCGCAACGGTTCTATGATTCTTAAGCTCTGATACCTGCATTGAAGGGGGGTTGGATAGATGGCTCTTGGGGGGCCGCTTACGCAACCCGAAGTTTACGTAACCAGAGGGTTATGTAAGTGGAGGTACTACTGTAGTTTTCGTTCAGTTCACGACATGCCATAAATTACAAATCTGTTTTCCATAACCCTTCCCAGTCTACCATCTCGCATTCCTCTCCTTTTGGTCCCCGCTCCACAGGTGTGGGCCAGGCGGTTCCTGCGCAGCACCCGGCTGGGGTACGTCAAAGTCTTGGCTGCGGAGACCCCCCCAGACGCTGGCAGTGGGCAGGTGCTGCGGCTGCAAGGGGGACCCCCTGCCTGCCCCCCAGGCTCCATCCTCGTGGAGACCTCCACCAGCTCCGACCTCCTGGCTCTGTGAGCTCAGCCGAGGAGCTCTCCGTGGGCACCAGGGAGTGCATTGGGTGGGCGCGACCCTTTCCCCAGAGGCGGAGGCCCCCTCTCCCGAAGAACGTGGGGCTGTAGGCACACACGCAAGGACCACTGTCCTTCTGCTCAAGACGAAGAAGCCGCACTGCTTGTTGTCGTTTATTTCCACAGGCGTTTTTTGAAATTCCAGTTTATAGCGTGTACGTAAAACGGAGTGGACAGTTGCAGCAGCCGATGACAAGTGAAAGGTGGGAAACAAAATGGTAAAAGAGGCATACGGGACAAGTCCGGTTGCACGCAGGTGGAAACAAAAAGGGAATTCTTGCCGTGAATTTCTGTCCCGACAAAGTCCAAGGAAAGGCTGCTGATTGTCAAGTCTAGTTCCCGGGACTGTCCACCACCTTCCGAGGGAGACCCTGCCCCTCTTGGATGCCGCAAACGGAAAAGGGAAGCTATAAACATGAACAAAACCTCTCTTTGCTGGGCCCCAGGAACGTAGCCATGAAGCTTTTAGCTTCTGGAACTTGTTTGCTGCTTTAAAATGCTGGTGGTGAATTGTGCCGTACATCCAATTTTATATTCTGCTTTAATAAAGTCTTCTAAACCCAGCAGGATCTGTAAAAACCCAGCTGCACCTACAGTGTAAAGAGTAGAAAATTAACAGGAGTTGGAACCTGGGAGGATGTTGGCTTTGTGGCTGGGAGGCTGGAGAGTGGCTGGCTGGGGACAGGGTAACCCTCTTCCTGGAAAGAGCAGGGTTTTGGTGTCCTCCTGGAGACACGCTCTGTCACGCTCAAGAACCCTCCGTGGCTAGGAGCACATTTTCCTAGCTATGGCTGGTGTTATAAAAAAATTTTAAGGTTCCAAATATAAAATAAATGTTCATAAATGTACAGTGGTGCCTCGCAAGACGAAATTAATTCGTTCTGCGAGTTTTGTCGTCTTGCGAGTTTTTTCGTCTTGCGAAGCACGGTCCCTGCGAAGCGCTAGATGGCGCTGTTTCCCATAGGAATGCATTGGGAACTCGCAAGACGTTTTCGTCTTGCAAAGCAAGCCCATAGGGAAATTTGTCTTGCGAAGCAACTCAAAAAACGAAAAACTCTTTCGTCTTGCGAGTTTTTCGTTTTGCGAGGCATTCGTCTTGCGGGGTACCACTGTACAACACTAAGTAATAATAATAATAATAATGTACAAGTCTTTTTGGAATGTCTGGTCATCCTGCTCACAAATCTCCCTGGCTAATTCTGCGTACTCTACCATCTTTCAAAACAAAGCAAATTTTTTAAAAAAATTCCTTCCAGTAGCACCTTAGAGACCAACTAAGTTTGTTCTTGGTATGAGCTTTCGTGTGCATGCACACTTCTTCAGATACCCATCTTTGTTTGCCATTCCTCGATACTTGTGAATAAGTTGGAGTTCTTGTTACAAGATACACTGAAATAAATAGCTATACCAAGAACTCTGGCCAGAAGTTTCAACAAAAGAATATCTACTCGTGAGTCAAAATCAAATAGGGTATATATTCTGTTAAGAATTACAGTCTTAAATGCAGTTGCCGATTAGAACAAAAATTATAATTTCAAACAGATACAGATTCAAACTCACATTAATATGTGTAGTATGATATTATGTATAATATAAGGCATACGAAATACCAAATACAATGACTATAAATCCGTATTCAAACGTCCAAGAAGCAATGATTTTGCTTCAATCCGGATTGAGAATCTGGGAGTTGGATCTATCTTTCACGATGCTGCCCTAGACTGAGTCAGACCATTGAGTTCCATCCAGTCCTCCTTCACACAGTACATAGTTAAACTGCGGAACTCCCTCCCACAGGGGGCAAGGAAGGCCACCGACTTGGACGGCTTCAAAGGAGGACGAGACATATCCGTGGCTCTGGTCTGCCTCCATTTGTCAGAGGCAGCGGTGCTTCTGAATGCCAGTTGCTGGAAACCGCAGGAGGGGAGAGTGGCTTTTGTGTTCGAATCCTGCTTGCGGGTTTCCCATTGGGGCATCGTCTTGGCCCCTGTGAGGACAGGAGGCTGGACTAGATGGGCCCCTGGTCTAAGCCTGCAGGGCTTTCGGTACAGTATATGCTCTTAAATGATCAATTAGTCCCCTGATTTGCCATCCCAGGACACCTTCGGTTGTATCCCTCAGAGCAGCCCCGGCTGACTGCGCTTCCCCCTGTGATGACATTTCCTTCTCCCTGAAACCACCAAGAGCGTTTGCTACTTCCCTTTCACAGCAGAAACCCACAAACTTCTGCCTTTGGGTCTGTTTAGCCTGGGAAAGAGGAGACTGAGAAGAGACAGGGCGGCCATCTCCCCCTATCTCCCCAGGCTTGTTTTCTCCTGCTCCTGGAGGGGAGGACTCGAACCCATGGCTTCACCTCTTGAATTATTATTCTTTTTTAGGGAGTACGGACTCAACCAAAATGGCAGCTGCCGAGAGCGATGGGGCGTTTCAGAGATGCCAGCGCTTGGAACCCAACCCTTCGAAGTGGAACGGAGGAATGGAAGGTTGGAAGGGGAGGACAGAAACCCCCCAACACACTCTCACCCCCCAGGGCAGAGATATGGGCAGAGGGGGAACCAGGGCCTTCCTCCAAGGACCATAAGGAGGGCCTGCTGGATCAGGCCAGAGGGGGCCCACCTGGCCCAGCATCCTCTTCCCACAGGGGCCAACCAGAAAGTGGTGGTGGTGGGGCCGGGTGAGTGAGTGCTCAGACCCCTGGGCTCTCACTTGTGGGGTGCCTCAGGGTTCCGTCCTCTCCCCCATGCTTTTTAATATCTATATGAAGCTGCTGGGAGAGATCATCAGGGGGTTTGGGCTGGGTGTTCATCAGTGTTCATGCGGATGATACCCAGCTCTACCTCTCTTTCAAATCAGAACCAGTGAAGGCGGTGAAGGTCCTGTGTGAGTGTCTGGAGGCGGTTGGAGGATGGATGGCGGCTAACAGATTGAGGTTGAATCCTGACAAGACAGAAGTACAGTGGACCGCTCTGGATATGTAATCTTCAGGTTGCGAAAGTGGCAAACCCGGAAGTGTATTCTTCCGGGTTTGGCCGCATGCGCAGAAGCGCGCCTCTGGTTACAGTTTTTTTGGGGTGCTCACAGCCCCCCAAAATGAATTAAATTCATAACCAGAGGGTCCACTGTACAGTTTTTGGGGGACAGGGGGCAGGTGAGTGTGGAGGATTCCCTGGTCCTGAAGGACCAGGTGCGCAGCCTGAGAGTCATTTTGGACTCACAGCTGTCCATGGAGGCGCAGGTTGATTCTGTGTCCAGGGCGGCTGTCTACCAGCTCCATCTGGTACGCAGGATGAGACCCTCCCTGCCCGCGGACTGTCTCACCAGAGTGGTGCATGCTCTGGTTATCTCTTGCTTGGACTACTGCAATGCGCTCTACGTGGGGCTACCTTTGAAGGTGACCTGGAAACTGCAATTAATCCAGAATGTGGCAGCTAGACTGGTGACTGGGAGGGGCCGCCGAGACCACATAAGGCCGGTCCTGAAAGATCTTCATTGGCTCCCAGAACATTTCTGAGCACAATTCAAAGTGTTGGTGACCTCAGTCCAGTATACCTGAAGGAGCGTCTCCACCCCCATCGTTCTGCCCGGACACTGAGGTCAAGCTCTGTGGGCCTTTTGGCGGTTCCCTCCCTACGAGAAGTGAGGTTGCAGGGAACCAGGCAGAGGGCCTTCTCGGTGGTGGCGCCTGCCCTGTAGACCTTGTGGAGTTATCAAGCCATCATTGTGTTTTTATACAAATGATTTTGAAACTCTTACCCTTTTTGAAACTAAGTTGTATTGCCTGTGTTCTCTTGCTGCTGCATGGAAAAGCACATGAAAATGACCTTTAAATGCATTGTAAGTAAACCATTTTTAACTTACCAAACATGCGGTCTATTTTTGTGCTAAGGGAGGTGGGAAGCTTTGGGAAGTGACTTAGAAGGGGATATTTTAAAGTAAAACAGCCTGCTGCCTGTTTTGTGATATTAAATCTCTCATCAAAAAGTACTTTCTCCCAAACTTGGATTTATGCCTCCAGGTATTTTCCTTTTATTTGTTAACCCCAATACTAAAACAAACAATCTTTTCTCCTTTCTCTCCTTCTCTCTCTCTCTCCGTTCTGCTTCCTTCGCAGATTGTACCACTTGCTTCCCGGAATTCCACATGTGGCAACCTTGCCAGCTCACGGCTAGGCCAAAGGGATCCGTCACCCTGCGCTGCACCTTCAACTACACCTGGGAGGCTACAGAGACTGCCCAGGTGTATTGGCGCTTAGGAAACTTTCACGGACCGTTCATCTTCAACCACACCCACGACCCCGCCCAGAGGTACACCCACCCGAACTACACAGGGCGGGTGTCTCTGGTCGGGAACGTGTCAAAGGAGCTTGATGCGTCAATCCGCATCGAGAATCTGCAGGAGTCGGACTCCAATCTATATTTCTGCCGCGTCTCCATAAAGACACTTCACGACGGTGTGAAGCATTGGCGAAACATCGAGGGGACAAACCTCACAGTCACAGGTGAAGTGGCACATTTTTTAAAATGATGCTTATTTTTGAAACAAGATAAAAAATATAAAAAATTCCTTCCAGTAGCACCTTAGAGACCAACTAAGTTTGTTCTTGGTATGAGCTCTCGTGTGCATGCACACTTCTTCAGATACCTTATTTTTGAGTTTTCCAGTTTTACAATTACACTTTCGTCCCCGTCTTACACAATAGTTGTAGTTTGACTTCCCACCCAGCGTTCCATGACTGTTCTTTTTACATCTTGTTTAGCTGCAAGTACATTAATTATTCCTTCACCCTATTTTCCACACACTCGTATCTATTCGTACTAACAACTGTTGGTCACAAAGTATCCCCCCCTACCTGGAATTTATATTTGAGTCCATTTTTTGTTGTTGCAAATATTCCCCTAGGTATTCTTACTCACTCTTGGTTTCATATTATAGACTAGTGAACGTTCAGCCCGTTAAATTAACGGGCGCTAGAAGATATGTGGTGAAACATTTGTAAAAGCAGGCTGAGGTCCCTCTACCCCTTTCCTACCTCTGAGGTACCTCTACACCTTTCCTACCTCTGTGGCCCATGTACCCCTTTCCTACCTCTGAGGTACCTCTACTCCTTTCCTACCTCTGTGGCCCATGTACCCCTTTCCTACCTCTGTGGCACCTCTACCCCTTTCCTACCTCTGAGGTCCCTCTACTCCTTTTCTACCTCTGTCCCCTCTACCCTTTTCCTACCTCTATCCTCCCTTATAGCCCTTTTCCTACCCAGAACCCATCACTATTTACCTCTGAGTGTTCGTGCATGTTGTCACTCTTCCTTTTCCTATCTCCCTCGCCCCGGAAAGGCACAGCCCCGCCCTCGTCCGCTCCCGGCCAATCCGAGGCCCGAAGTCTCTGCGTCGTCCAATGCCTGCGTCCCTATAGGACAGGGGTAGGCAACCTTCGGCTCCCAGATGTTTTGGGACTACAACTCCCATCATCCCTGACCACTGGTCCTGTTAGCTAGGGATCATGGGAGTTGTAGTCCCAAAACATCTGGGAGCCGAAGGTTGCCTACCCCTGCTATAGGACATGCTCAGTGGAAAATTTCCACTGACACACGGAACGCACGCAGGGACACAGGGACTTTACTGTCTTTCCCCCTTTTTAAGACACCGTCTTATAAATTTTTTTCCTCAAAAAAGCACAGGGTGGCTTATTTTCAGGGGGTGTCTTATTTTTATTATGTCAGTATGGTACGGTTCAGCCTCCCCCTGCGACGGGAACAATGGCAGCACCACGGCTTACTTTTGGGGTATGTCTTACTTCTCACAAACGTAAAAAAACCCTGCCATGGCTTACTTTATGACTACGTATTAAAAAAGGGGAAACAGGGTATTATATAGGATGTCAAGTTCTACATGTTCAATTAGTTTGTATTGCCATTGTTCTTCCCCTGTTTCCACTTTCTTGCATATTCTATCCTTGCTGCTGTTGTTGCGTATACCGTATTTTTCGCTCTATAAGGCGCACCTGACCATAGGACGCACCTAGTTTTTAGAGGGGGAAAGCCCCAATTTTTTGAGGATCAGCTCAAATTTCTGCAGCTTCTTTTGCAAAGGAGAAAAGCCCCAATTTTTTGAGGATCAGCTCAAATTTCTGCAGCTTCTTTTGCAAAGGAGAAAAGCCCCATTTTTTGAGGATCAGCTCAAAGTTGTTGAGCTTACTTTGCAAAGGGAAAAAAACCCTGTTTTATGGGGTTTAACTCACAGTTCTGCAGCTTCAGGAATGGGAGCCATTTCTACAGTTTCCAGACAGATAATCTAATCAGCCAGTCACATGTCGCTGGGGAAACAGCCTCCCTCTGCCAGGGGGCGGGGCTGGAATCTCTCTCCCTTATCTCTCTCCCCGATCCTTTGCTGAGCAGCTGCTCAGCGGGCTTCCTTTCAACACCCCCTTCTCTCTCTTTTTTAAAAAAAAGCACGATCTGCTTTTGCCCCTGGGCAGTTCAGCTCTAGGGACCACACCACCTCCCAAAAGTCTTTGGCCCGTTTACAGTTCCACCATAAATGAATAAAGGGACCCTCTGCTTCAAGACATTCCCAACACATTTTTTTGAATTTCTTTTGTACATTTAAGCCACTTTAACCGGTGTCAAATACCAGCTATACTGCATTTTATACATATTTTCTCTTATTTGATAACCTGCCAAAAAATTCATTGTTAGATTCCATAGTTTTTCCTGCTCATCAATTCCAATATTATGCCCATATCAATAGCCCATTTTATCATAGCCTCCTTAATGTGTTTGTCTTTAGTCTCCCACTCTAGCAGTAGTTTATATATTTTAGAGATTGGTTTTTTATTAGGCCCCAAAATCACCCTTTCAAATTCTGATCCTTCTTGGACAAATTCTCTCTCTTTGTCTTTTTAAAGCTTCTCCTTTATTTGGAAGTATTGAAACGAGTATCCAATTGGACACCTCCTCCCTATCTTTTAATTTTATGTTGCCATCTTTGTATCCAAGGAGATCTTTGTACTTTTCCCATATCCTGTCCACGTTTAGCCTTTTCACTGCAACCTCTTCCACTGGTGAGATCCAACCGGGAGTCTTTCTTTCCAAAATACCTTTATGTCTCATCCAAACCTTACATAGACTCCTTCTAATCATGTGATTCAAAAATCCATTGCGCACCCTAGTTTTCTTATACCAGAGGTACACATGCCATCCACAGAGCAAATCAGCTCCTTCTAAGCCCAGTACATTTGCATCCTTCAATTTGATCCACTCCTTCATCCAGCTTAGACAGGTTGCTTCATAATATAATTTCAGATCCAAGAGAGCAAAGCCCACTCTGTGCTCCCCATCTGTTAGTATTTTATATTTGATCCTTGGGTTTTCCCCCCCTTTTTTCCCCATAAAAAAGTTTAGTATATCATTTTTCCATTGTGTGAAGCAGTTGATGTTGGATATCACCAATAGTGATTGGAATAAAAATATCATTTTGGGGAGAACATTCATTTTAATTACGGATGTCCTCCCCCCAAAATACAAATTCATTCGCTCTCATTTTTGAAAGTCTTTTTTTTATTTCAGTCCACACTTTATTATAGTTATCTTGGAATAGATTCAGATTTTTAGATGCAATCCAAATTCATAAGTATTTACTTTTTCTTTCCACATTAATTCCAAAGTCATTTTCCAATTCCCCCTTTGTTTGGTTATTTATATTCTGAGTTAACATTTTGGCCTTATCTTTATTAATGTAAAATCCTGTTAGATTGCCAGCTGTTGTGATAAGCTTCAGGGCTATTGGTAAGCTTACCAATGGATTCTCTATTACTACGTCGTTCGCAAAAGCTTGAGTTTGTATATTCTCTGTCCTATCCATATGCCTTTTATTCTCTCCTCCTCCCTGATCTTTCTTGCAAGTACTTCCAATACCAAGTTAAACAATAATGGAGATAAAGGACATTCTTGTCTTGTACCTTTCTTAATTTGAAATTCATCGGTGATATTATCATTAATAATTATGTTTGCCCTTGTTCTCTTTATATTGCTTGAACACCATTCGAAAAGGCTAATCTGACATCCATATACCGTAATCTAGGATCTTTGTCGTAAAGGTCCATGAGACATTGTCGAAGGCCTTTTCCCGGCGGCGGCAATGTTATTCTTGAACCTCCAGCACCATACATAGTGACAAGACTTCTCAAAGTGCTCACATTCTGACAATCCCCAGTCATAAAATGCGCCTGGCACCTGGTTAATTTCAAACGCTGCTTCAGCCCCTAAGCCCACATCTCTCTCCACAGCAGCCCCCTTCTCCCCAGGAATGGCACTCCATTCTACTTGGTTCAAAGGGGACCCCGGGGGATGGCAGCAGAGCCTGAGGCAGAGCAGAAAATGGAGCTCCACCCTCTCCCAGTCAAAGGGCTGTGGAGGACCCAAAGTGACCACCCGAGGCAGGTGGACCCACAAGTGCCTCCCCACCACCACCCTAGACAGCAAAAAATACCATACCATAGAAAACACATTAGATACATCTTCCCACAGAGAAGATGGAGCCAGCTTGCTTCCTGCTGCTCCAGAGGGCAGGACCTGAACAAACGGATCCAAATTGCAAGAAAGGAGATTTCGACTAAACATTAGGAAGAATTTTATCAGGGTAAGAGCTTGTTCAACAGAGGAATGGTCTCAAAAAACAACAACACAGAGGAATGGTCTCCCCGTAAGGTGGTGGCCTCTCCTTCCTTGGAGCCTTTTCCTTGGATGGCCACCTGTCAACGAGGCTTTAGCTGTGATTCCTGTATGGTAGGGGGTTGGGCTGGATGACCCTTGGAGGTCCCTTCCAACCCTGCAATTTTATATTTCAACGAGGCGCCGCTCTCTGCCTAATGCTGAGGAGTGAGGTGCAATTGCAAATGGCAGGTGTCTTCCCCCCCCCAAGCCACTCCCCACTGTGCCGTCTGGTGCTGGCGCCCAGATCAGGAGTCCCTTGAGGGTGCATGGAAGGGCTTGTGGTCTCCTGTGGGTGCCCCCCCCCCGTCGTCCTTGAAAGAAATAGCCACTGCAGTGTGTGCCCGTCCTCAGCCTCTGCCTTTTGCCTCAGCCTAAGTCTTGCTTTCTTCCCGCCCCCCCCCCCAGGTCCTCCACTGCTGGACCACCCCAGGTTCAACTTCGGCCTTGTGGGTCTGGTGATCAGGGGAACCCTTGTAGGTGCCCTCCCTCTGGGGCTTCTGGCGTTCCTTGTCTGGAGAAAAGGTAGGGGGGCTGTTGTGGGGCAGGGAGGGAGGGGGCACTTACTGCACTAGGGTCCGTCCCTCCCTCCAACCTGGCCTTCCAGAGGTGTCATTGTTGCATAAGCATGATCTCTCAGGCAAGAGACCACCCCAAGGGGTCATCACTAGTCAAAGGCTTCCCTCCGGAGCCCATCCAGGGGACAGACTATTCAAACAAGGCTTCATTGTTTTGCCCTGATGGACACTCAAGATGTTCCTCCTGATACTTATCTTACATTTGCATTTAATTTCCTCTATGTTAATCCTGTGTAACCCTCCCCTTCTCTGACGTTTTGCCCATGTAACAGTGATGGAGTGATGATGCTTAGTGAACTGTGTTCTGGGAAATTGAGGGAAGTTTTAAAAGTTCTGGTCACCCCATCTTCGGGGTTCAATCTTGCCTTGAACCTGTTGCGCAATAAACTTTGGCCTGTGCTATTTTGCTCCCCTCCTGCGTTTCTGTGCCAGCCCTCCTACTCCCTGAAGACCAGCCCCCATCAGGAGAGGGCAGGGGGCAGAGCCAGCCTGGCCTGCTTTGTCCTCTCCTCTTTCCAAGCCATCTAGGTTGCTGGGCATCACTGCCTCCTGCAGGAGGGAGTTCCACAGTGTAAAAGATGTGCTGGCCAGGGCTGATAGGACCGGCAGCCCAAAACGTCTGGAGGGCCACCAGGCTGTGAGATGCCGGCCCTGACGGCTTCAGGTTGCTCAGTGAAACATCAGAGGCTCCTTCCTTAGAGGTTTTTAAGCAGGTCGGAGGACCCTCCGCCAGGGATTCTTCAACTGAGATTCCTGCATGGCAGGGGGCGGGCTAGATGTCCTTTGGGGGTCCCTTCCAACTCTACAACTCTATGATTCTATGGCCAAAGGGAAAAGCTCCCAGCACCAAATGTTGGGGAGGGGAGGCAGAGGGAGATGAGGGGAAGGAGGTGGGGGTAGGGAGAATTGTATTTCAACATTCAGTTCTTAAGTTTAGTGCAGGGGTAGGCAACCTAAGGCCCGGGGGCCGGATGCGGCCCAATCGCCTTCTGAATCCGGCCCACAGACAGTCCGGGAATCAGCGTGTTTTTACATGAGTAGAATGTGTGCTTTTATTTAAAATGCATCTCTGGGTTATTTGTGGGGCATAGGAATTCGTTCATATTTTTTTCAAAATATAGTCCGGCCCCCCACAAGGTCTGAGGGACAGTGGACCGGCCCCCTGCTGAAAAGGTTTGCTGACCCCTGGCCTAAAACTTGCCCATCTAAGCTGCAAAGGGATTCTCTCTGCTGGACTCACAAGGAAGGAAGGAAGGAAGGAAGGAAGGAAGGAAGGAAGGAAGGAAGGAAGGAAGGAAGGATAATCTCTAATGCTCTCTCAGGATCTATTCACAGCCCTACAATTCCAACTTTACAATTCTACGATCTCTTAGTGTCGGGTCACCCAGTCCAAGCCCTGGGAGCGCCCCTGCCAGCCAGACTTGAATTCGTTCCTCCTCCCCCCCCCCAAATATAGTCTGGCCCACCACATGGTGTGAGGGACGGTGGACGGGCCCACAGCTGAAAAAGGTTGCTGACCCCTGGTTTAGTGTTCTAGCCAAAGACAGTGTCAAACTTGTATTGGGCAAGAGTATTAATAAAATTATACAGAACATCCACCCATAATCTTAAAATCCACAATATAAAAACTTGACTTTGCCAAGTTCCTGATCATTAAAATACAGTTTCCCTTGTGCGTCTCCGACAGCTCCAATTCTAACAATATTTTGCCTTTTAAAGATCTAATTTGCCAACATCCGAGAGGTAAGAGAGAGACAGATGATGTCAGACACACCAGCAAACGTACCGTGGGATATTTACAATCCTCTCCTAGCATCTCTACACATCCCTACACTTAAATCTATCTTGATTTCAGATTAGACCTCTGAATCATCAAAACAATTTATAGCAATTTTATCCGACTCATTTTCCCCGTTGTTGTTTTTCCCAGCCTGTGCAGAGAGAGCCACACCGTCTGCTACAAAGCTATGATTGTCACTCAAAAGAAACCGACCCATCTCTCCCGGGGCATGCCTGCCTGCTTGTGTGAACAAACTTCTCAGAAATTGATCTCTTGGATAAACACGAGGTGCCCACAAGGTCTTTTGATAGTGGGCTGTATATAAATTTAACTAACAATAACAAATAAAGACATTTATTAATGAATCAAATCTATTTAAATATTATTAATAATAGCTGTCTCCTGGTGCCAGAGGTTAAAGAAAAATAGGGGTCGCTGCTGCAGCCCACGCCTCACACAAGGGACTTGCAGTCCTGCAAGGTCCACTTGTGGGTCAGGAGCAAAGCAAGAAACTGCAGCCAGGTATATAGAAAGCAGGGCGGCTAGTAAGCCCGATATTTATTTTGCTGGGGTGGCTTTTGAAATTCCAGGACACTTGGAGGGCTTGCTGTTGCTCAGAGAACCACTCTGTGCTTTGGTTTGAGTTCCATTCACAAATAAACTACTCCATTCATTAAACTATTTCCATTCACAAAAAAGGACTTTGCCCATGTCTCCACTTCACTGCCTGCTGTTTGATGGACAAGGTGACGATGAGCCGGTCGCTGTTGATCAAGGGGGACATGGTTTAAATGTTCAAGGACAAGGGGGTGCAATCCCCTCCCCCAAATGATTTGTATTAGTTTTCCAAATTATTACAAATCAAATTGAATTAATTTAATACAATTCCTTAAAACCAGGTTTCCCGCTCCGGTTCCAAGCATACGGTCATCATCATTTCCTTGCATGAGCCGCAATTTCTTATTTAGAGTCCAGTTGGCGTCCTTCACTTGCCGTTAAACCATTCTTCCACCTGGCCGCTTTTTCCACCTTACAAACAGCACCTCCATTACATCTTTAAAATCAGTAATCAGTTTCACGTGTGTACTCCTTCATGTACATTGTTGTTCCAGACCTGGAGCGCTGGGAGAGTTCATTACTATCTTCCGTTATTCAGTTCTTTGCAGAGTTTATCTCAGGCATCCCCAAACTGTGGGCCTCCAGATGTTTTGGCCTACAACTCCCATGATCCCTAGCTAACAGGACCAGTGGTCAGGGATGATGGGAATTGTAGTCCAAAACATCTGGAGGGCCGAAGGTTGGGGATGCCTGGTTCATCTGGATGGTACAAGGTCACATTCCGTTCCTTCCGCTGTTTACCGACTAGCATACGAGCTGCAGCCATAAATAACTCACAGGGTGCATCAAAGTATAGATCTTCCACATGCCCTAAATAGTTTAATTGTTTTAATAGTATTCTTTTCCTGCATGCTTATTTCAATATCTTAATGGAACAATTTTGTTGTGTATTTTAATGATGGATTTTAATCTTTGTGCAAATGGGGGCATCCCACATCACAATACTTTTATTATCTATGTGTCACTCATCTTTGCAAGTATTCCCATTTTCCAGATGGAAGGACCTCCTCTCTCATCATCTGGTGGGCTGGACACTCCCAGTGCCCTCAAGCCAACTTCAAGGGGCAGCAGGAGGGGGAGGGAAGACCCCTTGAGAGACAATGGAAGAGTGTGCCTTTGGGAATGGGATCCAGCTGTTGGAAGGTAACAGCGCCAGCTGTGGGTGTGGAGACAGACAGGGGAGAGACATGTGTTGTTGCATCTGGGACAGATGCTGCTGCAGATGCCGAAGGGCTGTTCTTCTCCCTGTGCAAATGTTCCCGTCTGGCTACAGCCTCTGTTAACGAATGTGACTTGTCCCTCGATCTGAAGGGGGTTTCTTTGCCTGCCCAGTTTTCCTTGACCCAAAAGGAAGGCAGCATCTGGATCCTGTTGTAAGCAAAATTTTACTCGAAAAGGCTGAAAGTTGGGTCCAGTTTTCCTAAGGGGGAGTCCGGAGTTTTCTCCCTGGGAAGAGCTGGAATTTTAGAGCTTTTCCCTTCGTGCCACAGACAGAGACCACACCAGAGTTATCAAAAGCAAAGCGCAGCTTCCCATTTATTGAATCTGTTGCAACAGAGGTTCCCCGTCACGTAGCAGGTATGATGAGGAGAACCCAGAACAATGGTGTGCCAGCCCCTATATAGACTTTTGAAATTCCCCCCCTTGGAGTCCAGCCCACCCCCAGATACATCATCCTACATCACAACTTGGGAGGGTCAGAGGAGGTAACTTGAGAATTTCCCACACCTGGTCATCCCTCCTCGACCCCTCCCAGACACACATTTCTGGAAAACAAAAGGTTTCCTGATTTCCTGCCCTGGCAGGGCAGGGCAGGGCAGATGCAGGGCTAACAACTGTCCTTTGTGAGGGAAATGGGCCATCTGGTACCTGGTCAGCTAGGAGTCAAAATGGTGTGAGGCCTGTCTTTCTGTGCTGTTTCCAGACATGTGGCTCTCTCTCTCTCTCTCTCTCTCTCTCTCTATATATATATATATATATATTTTCTTATTAATATAACATAAGCAAACAAGGCCACATGTCTGGAAACAGCACAGAAAGACAGGCCTCACACCATATATATACCTTAAATTCTGACAACGATCCCAAGGAAGAACAGAGCCCCTCCCTGGCTTGGCAGAGAGGACAAGGGAGGGCCCTCCGCTTCCTGACTTGGAGGTCTCCCCCCAGCAGGCATGATCTGAACAGGGACCCCATGCACCCTCTCTGCACCCCTGGGACCCCCTTCTCCCCATTGCACCCTCAGGGGGGAGAGAGAGGAGACGCACCAAATTCCAGGAGGGGCTTTTGCAAAGGAGAGAGAAGAAAGCAGCCTCCTCTCTGCCTGCAGGAAGGGATGTGGGAGGGAGGGGCTTCTGCTCTGGAAGACCTCCACTTCCTGTCCTCTCTAGGAATGCAGCTCTGCTCCTTTTAACCCTTGCAAAGCCAAGGGCGCCCAGCCCGCCCCTCCCTCTCCCTGCCTGCAGTTTTCCTGCTTCTGCACCTGTGCTCAAAGGGCTGCCCCCCTTCCCTCCCTCTTTCTCCATCTGTGCGAAGGACTCTGCCCCAAGGAGCCCCCATCTTCTCCAGACTAACCCAGGGAGACGGGGGTGGCCTGTTAGGATCATCCTACTCATGCCCAGCTGGCATGTGCTCTCCCCTCCTGGGCGATCGTTCAGGAGTTTCAAAAGCTTTCTCCAGCCCGAACATCACAGCGACTGATGCCAAGAAGCATCAGCACACTGATGGAACTTGCAGAGTACTGGCAGTTTGTGTAACAGACTCAATAGCTCAGCATTTTGGCTATTTTGCCTTTGTTTACATATAATACACTTGGATCATTCTGACTCAGCTCTGTCTTCTTTCTCATCAGACAGCAAAGAGAAACAAAGGCCAATAGTCCCATTACAGGGAACATAGTAACATAAACATCACTTCCCACTGTGGAATGAAAACATACATCGTCATGTGATAAACAACAATCCCATGACTGTAAACACGGAGCAAGAATCCTAACATGGCCATGGGGGGTGTACCTTGGCTCTCCCTCTCCCCCCAACATAGTGCCTCCAGGCTCCTAGATCCCAAGGAAAGGCTGGGATGAAGAGGCGAAAGTCTGCCTAGTGGCAGGAGGTGCCTTGGGCTAAGAAATGGCTCCATCAAGACACCCCTTGGGGGGGGGGGAACTCCAGCTCAGCAAGGGGGGGGGGTAGAGCGGCTTCCCAGCCAGGAGATCCCTCCCCTCCGTTAAGCGGATTTTCCTGCTTCTGCAACCGCCAGGAAGAGAGACAGACGAGGAAGTGTCCCGTGGCTCTTCCCAGTCCAGCCCAGACAAGAGAGGGAGGGAGCTCTCAGAAGAGGAAGCCATTGCGAAGAACCAGACTTGGCTGTCCTCGGCTGAGGGTCTCCTGCCTTTCTTCCAAGGCTTCCTGGTGGCTGCAATAGCCCTGGGGAGCATGCAGAGCCTGCCACCGTTTCCTTCCCCAAGACCTTGGAGGAACCTTGGGGTGCGGAAGGAGGAACCCCAAATGGAGCTTAGGCTCCTGGCAAATGGGGAAAGGAACATGATAGGGTAAGTTCCAGATGAGTCTAGGAATCGCCTCCAAGGTCCAGGGACTGATCCGCCTTCCTCCTCAGAGGTCCCTTCAGAAGGAGAAGGGATCCCAGGTCTCCATGGGGGAAGCATCCTTGAGGCCTGCGTTCAAGGCCAAAGCTTTCGCCTTTCAGGCTCCAGCCACCTTCTCCGTAGTGTTTATGTGAGCTGTAGAGATGGGATCACATGCTGACATCCCCAAGTTTAATTAGGATCCCTTGAAAAAGATGGGCTCTGCTTCAAAATATCCCCAACTGAACTTCAAGGTAAGAAAAAATTCTGTTTTACAATGTATTGCTGATTCGTTTTTTGAATGTTTTAAAGATTTGTTTCTACCAATGATTTCAGTGTTTCAGTCTCATTATAAATGATTTTCAGATTTGTTTTTTTAAATCTAGTCATGTGTATGTGGGAGAAATTTACCCACAGAAACCCAGAAGAAAAGGAGGAAATCTCCAAGTGGAAAGATAGGCCTGTATTGAAATACAAATTGGCCTGCAAAGAACCACATCCCAAAAAGCTAGGGATCCTTTTCTGGCAATGGGGCAGAATGTCATGGCTAAAGGATTGAGGGCAGAAACCGGAAAATACTGGTTCCTTCTGGAAGGTTCTGTTCTTTTCTGCTGAGGCAGCTGGATATATTATAATTTGCCTTTTGTTACCTCAAGGCCACACTGAGCCAGAAAGATAAATCTATCAGCTTGGTGGGCTGGTTTCTCTTTCTTACTTACTTTTTTTTAAATAAATCTTTATTTGTTTTAAAACAGAGGTGTATATACATTTATCACATCAAAAATAGGAAAAATATGGGGGGGGAAGAAATAAAGAATAAAGAAATTTAAACAGCTAAGAAAAATCATCAAAAACATTTTGTCATACAAATCAATCATATACAATCATAAATGAAGGCAACTTCCAATTCTTCGCATTGTATTTATAGTGTCTTATTTTCTTAATTTTAACGCACATTCTTCAGTTATTACATTTAGTCTTTTTACATTCTTATCTTATACTTATTTTATTTCGCTTTTTCTTTTGCAAGAGTCAACTTACTTCCGCTAAGAGATTGTTATAATGGATAATGTATTTTTAAATATTCTTTAAAGATGTTCCATTCCCTATATACCTTCTGGTTTGTAAGCCCTCTTATTTTCCTTGACATCTTCGCCAGTTCAAGATATTCTATCATCAATGTCTGCAACTCAGTTATCGTTGGGGCTGTCTCATTTTTCCATTTTCTAGCCACTAGTATCCTGGCTGCTGTTGTTCCGTACATAAACAATGGTCTTATGTATTTTCCTATCTCCAATGACATTATTCCAAGGAGGAAGGTTTCCGGCTTTTTCCTGAATGTAAATCTAAACAGTTTTTTAAAAATTCATTGTATATTTTGTCCCAAAAACCCCAGATAACTAAGCTGTTCCACCACATATGTAGATATGTCCCTGTCTCCTTCTTACACCTCCAGCAAATTGGTGATGTGCCTCTATACATTTTTGCCAGTTTTGCCGGTGTGTGGTGCCATCTGTAGTTCATTTTCATTACGTTTTCTCTAAGATTGCTGTACATTGTAAATTTTATATCCTTCCTCTATAGTCTTTCCCATTGTTTCATTAAGATGTTATGTCCTAGATCTTGTGCCCAGGCGAGGGAAGAACAGGAGAAAGAAAGAGCTCCATGGAAAGAAGAAGTTGGGCTGAGCTGATGTGGGAATGATCGGCAGAGAAAAATATACAGCCAGCAAAGGAGATGCAATGCAACTCCTGAAACGGTGAACAACCCAAGCTATGATCCTGTATGAGGAAAGGGAATTAAGATGCCTTCTTCCCCATCCCCAGTGGATTAAAATGTCCAAAGATTAGGAAAAGAAGAGGAAGCAAGATTTGATGAACATTAAAAGAGATAATAATTGTGGATTGACTTGGCTGAGATTTGTTGGAACAGTTTTAATAAGGTTTTATAGAAACTGGACCTAGAAACTGGAGAAATACTAATTTGGATTATGAGACGATCATTATAAGAGTCATATTGCACGTCTTGAGTGGTTAAGATTTGAAGGCTGGGCTAGGGAGGGAAATGTAGGGAAAGTGTCATCTTGCTAAGGGGAGGAAAAAGGCTGGACACTAAATACAGATGGGATTATTCTGGAGTGCATATTCTGAATAGTTGTTGCAACAGATTATTTTCAGACAGGGAGATGGGAGTTTCCTTTTCATATTTTTTGTATCTTTTATATTAAGATTCTTTTATGTTGAATTAAGGACACACATAGGAAGGGGAGAGTTGGAGGGACCTGCAAGGAACACAGGGAAGGAAGGATCTCTCAGGGTGGGAGATGGGGAGAAGAGGGGGGACCCAGGGGAGAGCGGCGGAGCCTGTCTTCCTATGTGTTGATGAATCATATGATATATATGATACAGATGTGATAAAGGGTATTTTTAGTTATACTTCCCCCCTTCTCTTTTCTATACAATTGTGTTTTGTGAGGGTTGTTTAATACTTTTTGCTATATTACTTTTCTTTTTTGGTTTTCCCTGAATGAATTCTTTGATGGGAAGTGAGTTGGGTGCTTTGAATGAAGCTCTTTCCACATTCGAAGCACTGATACGGTTTTTCCCCTGTATGAATTCTTTGATGGGTAGTGAGACTGGCCTTCATACTGAAGCTCTTTCCACACTCAAAGCACTGATAGGGTTTCTCCCCTGTATGAATTATTTGATGGAAAGTGAGGTGGACGCTTTGACTGAAGCTCTTTCCACATTCCAAGCACTGATAGGGTTTCTCCCCTGTATGAATTCTTTGATGGTAAGTGAGAGAGGCACTCTGACTGAAGCTCTTTCCACATTCAAAGCACTGATAGGGTTTTCCCCCTGTATGAATTCTTTGATGGGAAGTGAGATTGCACCTGAGACTGAAGCTCTTTCCACATTCCAAGCACTGATAGGGTTTCTCCCCTGTATGAATTCTTTGATGGTAAGTGAGAGAGGCACTCCGACTGAAGCTCTTTCCACATTCGAAGCACTGATAGGGTTTCTCCCCTGTATGAATTCTTTGATGGGAAGTGAGGTGGACGCTTTGACTGAAGCTCTTTCCACATTCCAAGCACTGATAGGGTTTCTCCCCTGTATGAATTCTTTGATGGTAAGTTAGACCCATCCTGTGTCTGAAGCTCTTTCCACATTCGAAGCACTGATAGGGTTTCTCCCCTGTATGAATTCTTTGATGGGAAGTGAGAGAGGCACTCTGACTGAAGCTCTTTCCACATTCGAAGCACTGATAGGGTTTCTCCCCTGTATGAATTCTTTGATGGGAAGTGAGATTCTTGTGGTGACCGAAGCTCTTTCCACATTCTCTGCATTGATACAATTTCTCTCTACTGTCACTACTTTCATGTGAAGTAAGGCTATCCCTCTGAACGAAGCTCTTTCTTTGATGGGAGATGGACTGGGAGCTCTGATGGATGTTCTCTCCACACGCTGAATATTTATTTGACTTCTTCGCTATGTGGATTCTGTTGTGTTCCCTCTTGTTCTTTCCTTCCAATTCATCACCATCTGCCATGAAGAGAGAAGCTAATTAGAGCCTCAGGAAGAAATGGAGCTCCAGTTTATTGAAAAAAGTTAATGAATGCTTGTGATAGAGCAGGCATCTCTAACAGGTAGATCGTGATCTACTGGTAGATCACTGGATGTCTGTGGCAGATCACGGTAGATCTCCCCCCAAAAAAGCTTTGTCTCCCCCGAAAAAGAAGCTCAATAACCTCTGTTCCCCTAAAATAAGCCCAACAACTTTGACCTGAACCCCCCAAAAATGTGCGTAGATCACTGCCAGTTTTTAATTCTGTGAGTAGATGGCAGTCTCTTGTGAGTTGGCCACCCCTGTGATAGAGGAAGAACTGAATACAGTTAGATGTGGGGCCTTCCTATAGTTTTCACTGCCTTTATTGGCTGGCATTAACTGACATATTGCTTGGCTTTTATCTGGGATGGATTTTGTTTGGCTCAATTCTGGAATTCACTCCATCTCCAAGGTTAGTCATCTCTTTGGTCAACCAAATGCAGGCAGAGGCAAAAGTAAAAACAACAAACTGACAGAAGTTACTTCAACTTCCCTTAAAACTCTGAGACCGACATTTAAAAAGGCCAGGGATGTTCAGAGAAGCCTGGTCATTGCTAAAAAAGGCATGACTAGAGGAAAAACATTCACAGAAAAGACTATTGATATCACTCCATTCAGGGATCACGGTGGGGAATGTTAGAATCCCAGATGCTGTTGGTCTCCATCCAAATAGTGGAGGTTCATCAAATTAAGCAGAGGTAGGCAACCTAAGGCCCAGGGGCTGGATACGACCCACAAGGGTCATTTAACCGCCCCCCGAGCCGCCCCCAAACCCTGCCGCCTACTCGGCAAGTCCCCGCACAGCACGGCTGGAGGACTCACTTCTGCGGTGTTGGCGGGGCTTCCTATCAGCTGCAGGAAGATCCTCCAGCCAATAGAAAGCTGCAGACGTCTCCTCCGTGCCTCCTCGGCACCAGAAATGGTGTCTGCACATGTATGCGCACACGCCTCCTCTGTGCCAGAATGCGAGTGCGAGAGAGAGACGGCCCACAGAGAGATCTCTGGCCCAGGCTGCTTAAGCCTTGCTGACCCCTGACATAGAGGTATGTATGGAATTTCAAAATTGATCTCATGATCTAACCGGGAGTTTTACCGAGAGGGTCCATGATCCCACGATTCTCCTTGACTTCCTTATGCAGAGCTCTCTGGTCAGGATCCAGCATCGCCCACGTCTCGTCTGTGAAACAAACAGCAACATCTTCACCTGCACATGCCCCATCAGAAGTTACCTCAATATGGTTGGTCTAAATTTAAATTTATATGCAAATCACCTTCTTCACTGTGAAACTCCACCCATGTTAACGAGGAGACCAACTCTGTATTGTTTCGTTAGCAACAGAAGAGGAAAAGTGACTATAACTCACACTTAATGGAAGCACAACGGCCACAAGAGCTCCTGTCTAGGCATTCGGCGATACGATGTTGAATGTTCTCTGTTCTCTCCTATTTACCCTTTTTCGTTTCAGTTTAAACCAGTTCATGAACCCAGAACTCATACACTGACCACTAATGATGAACGGCATGTTATTCCTGTAAATTTATTCTGCTATTTTTGAGATATACAAATGACATGAGAAGACTAGGTCTATATATTTGTATCATTATTAGTCCTATGATGCTTGTTTTTAAAAGTAATAAAAAGTTATTGCAAAAAGAAAAGAAAAAGGCAACACACGGAGGCCCCATCTGCATCCAATCCTGAAATTAGGATCAGGTAATTTAAAGAGTCGTGGCTTCTAGTGTTTCGCGATGGATTGGTAAGTAGGCAGACATTGGTAGGGCATTCAGATCACAGTACTAGTTTTATATTATTATAATATAGTTATTTTATTATTATTATTTCTTCACTGCTCTATACCCGGAGGTCTCAAGGCAGTTCACAAAGATCACAGCATATAAAATCAAAGAAAAAGCAATAACCCAATAAAACTCCCCCTCCCACACACAAAAAAGCCACATTTTAAAAGGCTGTTGGTGTTGGATGTTTAATTTAACCCAAGGCCTGGTTACAAGGGAACATTATTGCCTGGCGCCTAAAGGTGTATAATGAAGGTGCCAGGTGAACTTCCCTGAGGAGAGCATTCCATAGACAGGGAGCCGCTGCAGAGAAGGCCTGTTCTCGTGTTGCCACCCTCCGGACCTCTTGCGGAGGAGGCACACGAAGGAGGGCTTCAGAAGATCTGGGTAGGTTTATATGGGAAGAGGCAGTCCTTGAAGTATTGTGATCCTGAACCATTTAAGGCTTTATACCGGTAGGTCAAAACCAGCATTTTGAATTGGGCCCGGAAACTAATCAGTAGCCAGTGCAGTTGGACCAGGATTGGTGCAATATGCTCAAACTGTCTTGCTCCGGTGAGCAACTTGGCTGCTGAATTCTGCACCAGCTGAAGTTTCCGAACCGTCTTCAGAGGCAGTTCTACGTATAACGCATTGCAGCAATCTAGCCTTGAGGTTACCAGAGCATAAACAGTAGTTAGGCTATCCCTGTCCAGATAGGGGCGTAGCTGGGTCACCAGGCAAAACTGATGGAAGGCATTCCGGGTCACTGAGGCCACCCGAGCCTCGAGCGACAGCAAAGGATCCAGGAGGACCCCCAGGCTACGAACCTGCTCCTTCAGAAAAAGTGTAACCCCACCAGGAGCAGGTGACCTCCCAGCCATCTGGTCTAGGGAACCACCCACTAACAATGCTTCAGAGTTATTTGGACTGAGCTTCAGTTTGTTGGCTCTCATCCAGTCCATTACCAAGGCAAGACACTGGCCCAGTACTTCCACTGCCTCATCTGCAGATGTAAAGGAGAAATAGAGTTGAGTTTCATCAGGATACTGCTGATACATTGCGGTGGCCGGGGAGCTGTGATATATTCCTAGCAAAAATTGCCTGCAGATGACAAAGGCGCAGGCAGGTGGAGGAGCCCGAAAAGGTGCCCCCTTTCTCCATTGCCATCTGCCTGCCTGCCACCCCCCCACCCCCAAGCTGAGCAAGCCCCAATACCTCCATCCATCCATGTCCCCATCTCCACTCTCCTGGAACTCACCAGATCTCTCGGAGGTCCCTGGGAGGGAACGCTCAGAGGTTGAGAGGAGGGATGCAGGAGACAGCCGGACCAGGTCAACCGTCCATCTTCCCCCTTCCATCCTCGCTAGCTTTGCAGGATCTGTCTCTTTCATCCTTCCTGGGGAGTCGAGGAGCCGAAAAGCTGCAGGGTCCTGGGAGAGAGGAAGAAGCAAAGGGAGCCTCAGAGGCCCTGCAGGGATTCTCCTGCCCTAGATATTCTCCTGCCCCTAGAGAAGCACAAATGGGGCAGCCCCTTCCCAACAGAAGCCCCATTTCTAAACCTCTCCAGTGATTCCAATTTCCTCTGTTTGCTCCCCCCCCCTTCATAAGCCTGGCATGGTATTGTCAGTTTGCATTTCTTAGTGGAAAAAGTATTGCTCTGATGTGTCAAGATTCTTTCCTATTCTGGTTAATTCAGAGAAGTACAGCTGGTTTAAATTGACTCTCATCTCTTCTGCAAAGATTATGCTTAGTATAAACGTATGGACAGCAGGAGCCTGAGTTTCACTTTCTCGTTCTGTCTCTCTTTCTTTCTCTGTGATTTTGTGTACATAGTATGCTTTGTGTTAAGGTTTTAGACCTATTATAAATTCAACTCATGGTGGAATATCTGGTGGGCTGGATCTGGAGCACAAAGCTTCAAGTTTTACTTGCATGAGCCTTAAAAAAAAACCTTGCATTGCCTGATCCCCTTCTGGACAAGATCTTGGGGTGATTAAAGCGGCTGAAATAAACAAATTAAGGTCTTATATATATAATAACTGTTCATCAATGTACAAAGCAGACATGTACACAAGTGTATGGGCCACATGTGTGAAGCAGCACAGGGAAACAGCCCTGAAACCATTTTTCACTCCCAAGCTGACAAAATGTTTCTCTGCAAGGAAGGAGGGGGTGAGGGAACATTCCCATTGTCTCAGGAATTACAGTGATTACCATCTCAGAAAAGGCATTATCACATAAACTGGCGGACGGAAGATTAACAAGGGCACTCTGTTGAAATCTGTTGGAGACCGCCTTTTTGTGTTTTGTATGTATGATGCTTCTGGGGGTGGTCTTGAACTGCAGCGTGGGCAATTTCAAATTTCTATATAAGAGCAGGCATGCCTTTGCTCTAGATTCCTTCTTTTTCTCTTGCGTGAGAGGAACAAAACAATAAAGATCAAGCTTACTAGCTGCTTTGCTTCTCAATATTCTCTGGTTGGCCTCTGTTATTTACTCTTACCAACCAAAGGAGAACCTGCAAAGGACTCTACAAGGGCTCCTGTTTACCCCATAAGGGAATAAGGGCAGATTTCGTTTATTACACGGCTCTCCATCCTCTCCTCTCCAGGAAGGCAGCTCCGTTCCTCTTAACCCTCCGTTCCTCTTAACCTCTCGCTCTGGGCTGGCGACCTGAGCTGACCTGGAGGAGGAAAGGCTCCTCCATCGGAAGGGGGACTCTGGACATGCTCCCCCCCAGACCCCTCCCTCCCTCCTTCCCCAAAGAGGAAGCAGCGCCTGGATGCAAAGGAAGCGCAGAGCTGCAGACCTCCTGGAAACTCGCCCCCTCCCTGGCTTGGCAGAGAGGAATGGGGGGGGGGGGGCAGCAGGACCCTCTGTTCCCGGACTTGGGGGTCTCCCCCTGCCATTCAGAAGCAGAACACCCCCCTGCAGCCCTGGGACCCCCTTGTCCCACAGGCACCCCAAGGGGGAAGAGAGAGGAGACTCACCCGATTCTTCCCAGGAGGGAAACCGAGGCAGCACGTGGAGGAGACAAGAGATGCCGGAAGGGGCTGGGCACGGAGGGAGGGGATTCTGCTCTGGAGGACCTCCCCCCTGTCTCTACTTCCTGTTGTCTCTAGGACTCCAGCTCTGCTCGATTTAACCCTTCGCAAGCTGAGCGCAGCCAGCTAGCCGCTCTCCCTCCTCCCTCCCAGAATCCGGATGGTCCAGAGCATGTGCAGAGTTCTCTGTGGTTCTCGGCTCAGAGGCCATCAAGACAGCAGCCTCGTGCCCTCCCCCCAGATGGGTGGGGTAGAAATAATAATAAATTCTGATTATTTTTATTATTATCCTTCACCTGCTCACTAACGGACGGAAAGTGTTGCAATATTGGAGGGTACCTTTGGAGCAAATGGCTCCGCTGGTAAAGCAGGAGACTCTCGATCTCAGGGTTGGGGGTTTCCTGCATTGCAGGGGGTTGGACTGGATGACCCTTGGGGTCCCTTCCAACTCAACTAATCTGTGAATCTATTCAATGTAAAAGAACCAGCACACTCCCCAGTTGGATAATAATAATAATAATAATAATAATAATAATAATAATAATAATAATTTTTTATTATTATTTGTACCCCGCCCATCTGGCCGGGTCTCCCCAGCCACTCTGGGCGGCTTCCAACAAATATTAAAATACATCAAAATCACAAGTTAAAAACTTCCCTAAACAGGGCTGCCTTCAGGTATTTTCTGTATGTAAGATAGAATAATAACTTTATTATTGGGACGATAACTCGGTCCCAACTGACAAAGTGAACTTCAGGAGGTGTTATAGGAATATTAAGGTTATATATATAAAAGATTAAATTTTCATAACTATATATAAACCACATGTTTGAAACCCCACAGATTAGGCCCAGAACAGTTTCGCTGAAAGGTCAAAATGGGAAATCTCCCCATTGTCTCTTTCCTCAGAAATCCTGTCTTAAGGGCACACTCAAGATATGAACAGGGTGTGGGCCTGTGACCTAGATTCAGGAATTAGTGGTTATAATAATAAAAGAATGGCCAGACTGCCCAGGAAAGGCAATCAGATAAGACATTATCATATGAAGTGGCAGTCAGGAGGTAAACAACACACTCAGATTTCTGCTGGAGACCGCCTTTTTTCTATGATGTAGCTGTGATGTATCTAAGGCAGCGTTTCCCAACCGGTGTGCCGCGGCACACTGGTGTGCCGCGAGACACCGGCTGATGTGCCGCGGAAAAAGGGACCTGCAGCCCGGGGCTGCACAGGACCGTGGCGGCGGCGCTGCTGGAGCCCAGCGGCGAAGCGGAAGCCAGGGCGGCGCTGCTCCCTTGGCTGCTGCAGCAGCAGCAACAGCAGCCTCGCGCGAGAATCCTGACCGGAAGCCTCGCGAGAGAATCAGAGCCCAGGGTGCCCTGCAGCCCCGCGCTGCACAGGACCGTGGCGGCGGCAATGCTGGAGCCCGGCGGCGAAGCGGAAGCCAGGGCGGCGCTGCTCCCTTGGCTGCTGCAGCAGCAGCAGCAACAGAAGCCTCGCGGGAGAATCCCGACCTGGTGCCCCAGCTGATGGGCGGGAGAAAGGACGCCGCGCTACAGCTGATCCCAGAGGTAACTCTGGGTCAGGAGACCCGGCGCGGTGTGCCGCGAGATTTTTTTACTGAAACAAGTGTGCCGTTGCCTAGATTAGGTTGGGAAACACTGATCTAAGGGGTGGTCCTGGGTTACACCCCTTTTTGTGATGTATGTATGATGTATAGGTGGGTGGTCTTGAGAGGAAGGGGGGAATTTCAAAGTCTATATAGGGGCTGGCACACCATTTTTCGGGGTTCTCCCTCCTTATCGTACTTGCTACGTGATGGGGAACCAGTGTTGCAACAGATTCAATAAATGGGAAGCTGCGCTTTGCTTTTGATAACTCTGGTGTGGTCTCTGTCTGTGGCACGAAGGGAAAAGCTCTAAAATTCCAGCTCTTCCCAGGGAGAAAACTCCGGACTCCCCCTTGGGAAAACCGGACCCAACTTTCAGCCTTTTCATGTGAAATTTTGCTTATAACAGAGGCAACGTCAAGTTCTGCATTTGGGCAGGGAGAACCAGTCGCACAAATCTCAGATGGGGCGCCCCCTGCTCTCCCTCCCGCCTCATTCCCAAATTCTGGAGGGCTGGTGGAGGCAGCTGGTTTTCTCCTGCACCCCGGCCCCCCACTTGGGGGCATCTTCGCTTGGGGGGAACCTGGTCGGCGCTCCCTTTGGCTCTGCTTTGTTCCCTGCTGCGTCCAAATGGAGCCTCCATGGACAGAGCCAGTCTACCTTGGGACGGGGGGGTGGGGAGGAGAGTGGGATGCTCTTCAACTGCTGCTTGCGGGGGGGGGCGCTTCTTCCCTTTTGGGGGTGCCTGGTCGGCTGCTGCCAGGAGGCTGGGCTAGGTGGGCCCTGGTCCTGAGCCAGCAGGGCTCTTCTTGTGGAGCCTCCAGGCCCAGAGGCAGTCTACCCAGGTGGCTCTGTTCAGAGGGGCATTTGGCTGCTTCTCCCCTTGAACCCCCGCCTGCCTGCCTCCTCTCCCAGAGAAATTCCCCTCCAAGGTTTCCCCTCAGACCACCCCTCCCCCAACCCCCCTTTCTCCCTCCCTCAGAAACGGCTCCTTTCATTTTCCCGCCAAAAGGGCTGGCTCCACCCCCTGCTGGTGTGGGAGCCAATCAGTGCGGGGCTCCAGGCCCCTGGGGGAATTTCTGAGGGACTAAATCCGCTGACTGGCCTGGCTCTGCTGTCCATCACAGGCCCAAAGAAAGGAGGGGGGCATATAGCTTCCCTATATCTATATATCATCTACTATGCCTATCAATTCCCTTTCTATTTTGAACTCTTTGGGTTAAGATCATTTAGAATAACTGTGCTGGATGCCAGAGACCCACGGATATGAATAAAGCAAAGTTATTATGAGGGCCAAGAGGCCTGGCTCCGGGTTCAACCACACACACACAATTTATATTGAGAATATTTGAATAAAACAAAAAAAGGAAATAAAAAGTGAAAAAAGAAATAACAAGGGTGGGAAGGTATAGTTCAGTATCACTATATATACAGTATATACAAACAACTACAATTCCACACATGCTTGTCTGTTATATAGGTACAATGCTTTTTTTCTTTAAAAAAAAAAAGTTTAGGCGTACTCTCATTTTGACTCAGGCAAATCACCATTTTATAGTTCAAACTAGTGAATTTAGCCCGTTAATAACGGGCGCTAGATTATATGTGATATGCCAGACTTCTTCTCTCCCCCCCCCCCCCCCACACCTTCCCAACATCAGGGTCTTTTCCAGGGAGTCTTCTCTTCTCATGAGGTGGCCAAAGTACTGGAGCCTTAACCTCAGGATCTGTCCTTCTAGTGAGCACTCAGGGCTGATTTCTTTAAGAATGGATAGGTTTGATCTTCTTGCAGTCCATGGGACTCTCAAGAGTCTCCTCCAGCACCAGAATTCAAAAGCATCCATTCTTCGGCGATCAGCCTTCTTTATGGTCCAGCTCTCACTTCTGTACATTACTACTGGGAAAACCATAGCTTTAACTATACGGACCTTTGTTGGCAAGGTGATGTCTTTGCTTTTTAAGATGCTGTCTAGGTTTGTCATTGCTTTTCTCCCAAGAAGCAAGCGTCTTCTAATTTCGTGACTGCTGTCACCATCTACAGTGATCATGGAACCCAAGAAAGTGAAATCTCTCACTGCCTCCATTTCTTCCCCTTCTATTTGCCAGGAGGTGATGGGACCAGTGGCCATGATCTTAGTTTTTTTGATGTTGAGCTTCAGACCATATTTTGCGCTCTCCTCTTTCACCCTCATTAAAAGGTTCTTTAATTCCTCCTCACTTTCTGCCATCAAGGTTGTATCATCAGCATATCTGAGGTTGTTGATATTTCTTCCGGCAATCTTAATTCCAGTTTGGGATTCATCCAGTCCAGCCTTTCGCATGATGAATTCTGCATATAAGTTAAATAAGCAGGGAGACAATATACAGCCTTGTCGTACTCCTTTCCCAATTTTGAACCAATCAGTTATTCCATATCCAGTTCTAACTGTAGCTTCTTGTCCCACATAGAGATTTCTCAGGAGACAGATGAGGTGATCAGGCACTCCCATTTCTTTAAGAACTTGCCATAGTTTGCTGTGGTCAACACAGTCAAAAGCTTTTGCGTAGTCAATGAAGCAGAAGTAAATGTTTTTCTGGAACTCTCTAGCTTTCTCCATAATCCAGCGTATGTTTGCAATTTGGTCTCTGGTTCCTCTGCCCCTTCGAAATCCAGCTTGCACTTCTGGGAGTTCTCGGTCCACATACTGCTTAAGCCTGCCTTGTAGAATTTTTAGCAAAACCTTGCTAGCGTGTGAAATGAGCGCAATTGTGCGGTAGTTGGAGCATTCTTTGGCACTGCCCTTCTTTGGGATTGGGATGTAGACTGATATTCTCCAATCCTCTGGCCACTGCTGAGTTTTCCAAACTTGCTGGCATATTGAGTGTAGCACCTTAACAGCATCATCTTTTAGAATTTTGAATAGTTCAGCTGGAATATCATCACTTCCACCGGCCTTGTTGTTAGCAAGGCTTTCTAAGGCCCATTTGACTTCACTCTCCAGGATGTCTGGCTCAAGGTCAGCAACCACACTACCTGAGGTGTACGAGACCTCCATATCTTTCTGGTATAATTCCTCTGTGTATTCTTGCCACCTCTTCTTGATGTCTTCTGCTTCTGTTAGGTCCTTTCCACTTTTGTCCTTAATTGTGGTAATCTTTGTACGAAATGTTCCTTTCATATCTTCTTGAACAGATCTCTGGTTTTTCCCATTCTGTTGTTTTCCTCTATTTCTTTCTAACCAACTTAATTTAATACAATTCCTTAAAATCAGGTTTCCCTCTCTGGTTCCAAGCATATGATCACCATCATTTCCTCGCATAGCCGCATCATTTCTTATTTAGAGTCCAGTTGGCGTCCTCCACTTGCCGTTAAACCATTCTTCTAGCTGGCTGCTTTTTCCACCAAAGTGGAGGCGGCAGCAGCAGCCTTTGCCCTCGTCTGGAGACCTCTCAGGTTTCCTGGGCAAAGCGAAGGGTGAGGTTCGGGTTCTCCTTCGAGCTTTCATAAGTCCAACTTGGGATGGTCCTCTGATGGAGGCATGCGGCAAACCCAGGAGTCACCTCGGGGGCTGGTGGGTATCCAGCGCTGCCGCTTTTTAGGGGACGCAATGCTTGCCTTGCCCGGGGCACTGGCAACCCATGCTACGCCACTGCTCAGGGGAGCCCACCTAGGCCAGCATCCTGTTCTCACAGTGGGATGCCCCAGATGCCCCAATGGGAAAACCACAAAAGCAGGACGTGAGCACAAGACCACCGTCACGTTTCCAGAAGGTGGCATTCAGAAGTTTTGCTGCCCCCTCCCCCTCCATGAATTGGCCCCGTCCTCTTTTAAAGCCATCTGAGCTGGTGGCCACCGCTGCTTCCGGTGGAAGGGAGTTCCACGGTTTGCACTGCGTGAATGATTTTGCTTCATCTGCCCTGAATCCTCCAACATCCAGCTTCATTCAACGTCCGCAGGTTCCACTGTTATGGCAAGAGGGGGAGAAAACCCCCTTTTTTCTGGTGCCAGGCAAAGTTTCACAATTCCACTCTACCCCTCTCCCCCGCCAGCTGGGAGGCAGTGCCATGGGGCCTAACTCCCCCACCCCACCCCTCTCCAACTTTCCTATTCCCTCCCCCTGGGCTCAAGTCCAGGAAGGAAGGAAGGAAGGAAGGAAGGAAGGAAGGAAGGAAGGAAGGAAGGAAGGAAGGAGGCTGGTTCTGTGGCAGTGAGTCAGGCGGCTGGGGGCACCTTGACTGCCCCCTCCTTCCCCCCCCCCCTTGGCTCTTTGCTTGGAGTCACTACAAAGGAGGAAGCGGAAACATCATCTGTAGCATTGCAAAGACTTAAGGAAAGCCCCGTCAGCATTGTGGGGCTGGAGGGTGCCAAGGAGAAGCGGCTGGGCATTTTGATGGCATCAGCAAGCTTGGCAAGGGGTCCTGACAACAATATCTGGAGGGTACAGGGGGCGGGTTGGCTCATTGTGGCAGGATCAGGCCAAAGAGGGATTCTTTAGCTATGGGTCTGGCTTTGCAGGGGGCTGGACTAGATGGCCCTTGGGGTTCCCTTCCAGCTGTGCCATTCTGTGTCCCTGAATCTCTGTCCCAGGGGCCTGTTTCTTGCAAGAAGGGGCGATCTCTTTCTTTATTGAAAGTGCTTCTGATAATCTGATCTTTTCCCTGCAGGGCAGAGATAAACACAGTCTAAGCGAAAAACGAAGCGCTAAGCCCAAGAAGAAGAAAAATTAAATATTCAGTTCCAAATGAAGTCCAAATTAGCCACAGAGGTCCAAATGCCCAATGGCCACACCCAGGGCAAAGGGGGCACCTTCACTGGGCAACAACATCAGTCCGTGTTGTGGTGCGAGAGCCAGCTCTGCAGGGAACCACAGGACGGGAGAGTCGAAAGGGACCCCCAGCGGTCATCTAGCCAAACCCCCTGCCATGCTGGAATCTTAGCTAAAGCATTGCAGGCAGGTGGCCACCCAAGCTCTGCTTAAATATCTCCAATGAGGATGTCCTTGGCCAGGTTATGCAAGGAGGCAGGAGCCCCCCTGGTGGGGCAGGCTTGCTCCCAGTCCCAGGAAGGGGGGTTCCTCATCCATTGCTGGCTCAGAGGCCTCCTCGGTTTTCACGCGGCCGACGCCCCACTTCCTCCTCCTCCTCCTCCGCTGGGTATCTGCTGCTGGTGGCAATAGGACTTCCCTGTCAGATGTTCTCTGCTGTTGCTCAATCGGCCACCCAAATCTCCAGCGCTCGAGGGGGAAGCGGCTCGCTGGATTTGGCCGTGTGTGGCTCCTGCGACTGCAGCTGGGCTTCCAGGGGGGTCTTGTTCCTGAAGCCGCCAGAGATCACCCCCCCACCCAGCAAAGGATATGATGCCCCAGGGGCTGCTGCTGCTGCTCCTGCTGCTCCTGGGTGGAGGTAAGTGAAAGGGCCAGGCAGCGGCAGGGCAGGGAGGAAGCTCTGGGGGGGAGCAGAAGGCGAGCCCTCCTGGATCAGGCCAAAGTCATCCACCTAGCCCAGCATCCTGTTCTCACGGTGGCTGAAGGAAGCAGGATTAGAGCAGGAGAGTGGCCCCAGCAACTGGGGGTATCCTGCTTGACCCTTGGAGACCCCTCACATCGCTTCCATCCTATGGTTTTAGGGGCTTATACTTCCTAAGCTGTTCTAGTCCAAATCTTGCTGCTCTTCCAATTCCCATCATCATCAGTTGTGTCCAATTCTGGGCACCACAGTTCAAGAAGGATACTGACAAGCTGGAACGTGTCCAGAGGAGGGCAACCAAAATGGTCAAAGGCCTGGAAACGATGCCTTATGAGGAACGGCTTAGGGAGCTGGGTATGTTTAGCCTGGAGAAGAGAAGGTTAAGGGGTGATAGGATAGCCATGTTCAAATATATAAAAGGATGTCATATAGAGGAGGGAGAAAGGTTGTTTTCTGCTGCTCCAGAGAAGCAGACACGGAGCAATGGATTCAAACGACAAGAAAGAAGATTCCACCTAAACATTAGGAAGAACTTCCTGACAGTAAGAGCTGTTTGACAGTGGAATTTGCTGCCAAGGAGTGTGGTGGAGTCTCCTTCTTTGGAGGTCTTTAAGCAGAGGCTTGACAGCCACCTGTCAGGAAGGCTTGGATGGTGTTTCCTGCTTGGCAGGGGGTTGGACTGGATGGCCCTTGGGGTCTCTTCCAACTCTAGGATTCTATGATCATCATCCCTGAACATTGGCCATGCTGGCTCCTAGGAAAGCAGGGAGCTCCCCTAGACCGAGTCTAGACCATTGAGTTCCATCCAGTCTTCCTTCACACAGTACATAGTTAAACTGCGGAACTCCTTCCCACAGGAGACAGGGATGGCCACCGACTTGGATGGCTTCAAAGGAGGACGAGACATATCCGTGGCTCTGGTCTGCCTCCATTTGTCAGAGGCAGCGGTGCTTCTGAATGCCAGTTGCTGGAAACCGCAGGAGGGGAGAGTGGCTTTTGTGTTCGAATCCTGCCTGCGGGTTTCCCATTGGGGCATCGTTTTGGCCCCTGTGAGGACAGGAGGCTGGACTAGATGGGCCCCTGGTCTAAGCCTGCAGGGCTTTCGGGTTAGTATATGCTCTTAAATGATCAATTAGTCCCCTGATTTGCCATCCCAGGACACCTTCGGTTGTATCCCTCAGAGCAGCCCCGGCTGACTGCGCTTCCCCCTGTGATGACATTTCCTTCTCCCTGAAACCACCAAGAGCGTTTGCTACTTCCCTTTCAAAGCAGAAACCCACAAACTTCTGCCTTTGGGTCTGTTTAGCCTGGGAAAGAGGAGACTGAGAAGAGATAAGATGGCCATCTCCCCCTATCTCCCCAGGCTTGTTTTCTCCTGCTCCTGGAGGGTAGGACTCGAACCCATGGCTTCACCTCTTGAATTATTATTCTTTTTTAGGGAGTACGGACTCAACCAAAATGGCAGCTGCCGAGAGCGATGGGGCGTTTCAGAGATGCCAGCGCTTGGAACCCGACCCTTCGAAGTGGAACGGAATAATGCAAGGTTGGAAGGGGAGGACAGAACCCCCCCCCAACACACTCTCACCCCCCAGGGCAGAGATATGGGCAGAGGGGGAACCAGGGCCTTCCTCCAAGGACCATAAGGAGGGCCTGCTGGATCAGGCCAGAGGGGGTCCACCTGGCCCAGCATCCTCTTCCCACAGGGGCCAACCAGATGCCCCAATACGGGAGCCCCCCAAGCAGGATCCGAGCACCAGAGTAACTCTCCCCTCCTGCAGCTTCCAGCAACCCGTATTCAGAAGCATTCCTGCCTCCAGCCGTGGAATCAAAGCACAGCTGTTGCGGCTAGTATCCCTGGATAGCTCTCTGCAAGGATTTGCAAAATCCTCTTTTAGTGCCACCCACTCCAACCCACTGAGGACCCCCCCCCCCAATTTGGGTGGCAGAGGGTCAGATGGAACAATACTCAGGCTTTCCTTTGATTTCTTAAAAGAATTTTAAAATAAAAACAGCCCAACTCACCGTACGTCCGGGTTTTCCCATATGGCAGCCTAGAGACGGGACGGATGAGCCAAGAATGTTGCAAGATTCAAGACAGATAAAAGGAAGCCCTTTCCTCACACAGAACCTAGTTAGACTATGGAACTCCCCGCCACAAGAGGCAGGAATGGCCAGCAGCTTGGATGGCTTTAGAAGAAGATTGGGTGGATTCATGGAGGAGGAGAGAGCTCTGCCATCCTCTGTCGGAGGCATTGATGCGTCTGAATCCCAGGAGTGGAGAGTGTTGCTCTTGTGCTCAGATCCCGCTTGCAGGTTTCTCTTGGACCACTGTGAGGACGGGGTGATGGACTGGATGGGCCCCTGTGGCTTGGTCCAGCTGCCGCAGGCCTCTTCTTAGCTTCTTATGGTTCCTAAAGGGAGCCTCCATGGGCAGAGCTAGTCTATCTTAAAATACTGGAGAATAAGAGTGGAAGGAGGTTTTGCTCTCCCGTACTGCCTCTTATGCTCCTTCCCAATGAGTTTTTGTGGGATAAATCCAGCCTTATATAACCAACCTGATAAATGCATGAAGAGGTTAAGATCATAGAGTAAGCTGTCCTGATGGGTTAGCTAGGTCACATGCCCTCAACTTGGGAGGAAGAATGATCAAACTCTTTGTTCTTTCTTTCTCTTGTTTTCCACCATGTGAACTTCCCAGTAAGGATGTTTGAGGTAGATGCTCCGAGCTCAGACCTTGTGGAGTTAGAAAGCCATCTTTGTGTCTCTAGGGACGCGGGTGGCGCTGTGGTCTAAACCACGGAGCCTCTTGGGCTTGCTGATCGGAAGGTCGGCGGTTCGAATCCCCGCAACGGAGTGAGCCCCCATTGCACTGTCCCTGCTCCTGCCAACCTAGCAGTTTGAAAGCATCCCAGTGCAAGTAGATAAATAGGTACCGCTGTGGTGGGAAGGTAAACAGCGTTTCCATGTGCTCTGGTATCTGTCACGGTGTTCCGTTGCGCCAGAAGCGGTTTAGTCATCCTGGTCACATGACCCGGAAAGCTGTCTGTGGACAAAAGCCGGCTCCCTCGGCCTGAAAGCGAGATGAGCACTGCAACCCCATGGTCGCCTTTAACTGGACTTACCGGTAACTGTCCAGGGGTCCTTTACCTTTTCCTTTTTTACCATTGTGTTTCTGTACAAATAATTTTGAAACTCTTACCCTTTTTGAAACTAAGTTGCACTGCCTGTGTTCCCTTGCTGCTGTATGGGAAAACACATGAAAAATGACCTTTAAAGACTTTGTAAGTAAACCATTTTTAACTTACCAAACATGCGGTCTCTTTTTATGCTAAGGGAGGTGGGAAACTTTTGCAAGTGCCTTAGAAGGGGATATTTTAAAGTAAAACAGCCTGCTGCCTGTTTTGTGATATTAAATCTCTGCTGGGGCTCTCTCATCAAAAAGTACTTTCTCCCAAACTTGGATTTATGCCTCCAGGTAATTTCCCTTTTATTTGTTAACCCCAATACTAAAACAAACAGTCTTTTATCCTTTCTCTCCTTCTCTCTCTCTCTCCGTTCTGCTTCCTTCAAAGATTGTACCACTTGCTTCCCGGAATTCCACATGTGGCAACCTTGCCAGCTCACGGCTAGGCCAAAGGGATCCGTCACCCTGCGCTGCACCTTCAACTACACCTGGGAGGCTACAGAGACGGCCGAGGTGTATTGGCGCTTAGGAAACTTTCACGGACTGTTCATCTTCAACCACACCCACGACCCCGCCCAGAGGCGCACCCACCAAAACTACACAGAGCGGGTGTCTCTGGTCGGGGACCTGTCAAAGGAGCTTGATGCGTCAATCCGGATCAAGAATCTGCAGGAATTGGACTCCAATCTATATTTCTGCCGCGTCTCCATAAAGACACTTCGCCACGATGTGAAGTGTTGGCAAAACATCGAGGGGACAAACCTCACAGTCACAGGTGAGCTGGCTGAGCCTCGGGAGGACCCCTCTGTGCCTGCATCAGTCTTGGCCCTCCGCCCCACACCTGTCTCCGCAGCGGCCCCCTTCTCCCAAGGGCTGGCCCTCCTTTCTGCTCGGTTCAAAGGAGTATGGGGTGTGGGTGGGTGGGTGGCAGCGGTGCCTGAGGCAGAGCCGAAAATGGGGCTCCACCCTCCCCCAGTTGAGGGGCCGCAGAGTACCCAAAGGTATTTCAGCACCTGAGGCAGGGAGTTCCACAAGTGCCGCTGCTCCCAGGCAGCAGAAATAACACGAGAGGTGGATAGGATAGCTGCCTTCAAACATCTGAAGGGTTGCCCTGTGGAAAGTGGAGCCAGCCTGCTTCCTGCTGCCGCTCCGGAGGACAGGGCCCGATCCAGGAGTAATAATAATAATTATTATTATTTATTATTTATACCCCGCCCATCTGGCTGGGTTTCCCCAGCCACTCTGGGCGGCTTTCAACAGAGCATTAAAATACAATAATCTATAAAGCATTAAAAGCCTCCCTAAACAGGGCTGCCTTCAGATGTCTTCTAAAGGTCTGGTAGTTGTTGTTCTCTTTGACATCTGAAGGGAGGGTGTTCCACAGGGCGGGTGCCACCACCAAGAAGGCCCTCTGCCTGGTTCCCTGTAACTTGGCTTCTCGCAGGGAGGGAACCGCCAGAAGGCCCTCGGAGCTGGATCTCAGTGTCCGGGCTGAACGGTGGGGGTGGAGATGCTCCTTCAGGTATACAGGACCGAGTAAACATGAGGAAGAACTTCCTGAGAGTAAGAGCAGCGTGACAGTGGAACAGACTCACTCATGAGGCCTCTCCTTCCTTGGATGCTTTTAAACTGAAGTCAGATGGGCACATGTCAAAGGGCCTTCGGGCGCGAGTCCTGCATTGCAGGGGGTTGGGCTGGATGACCCTTGGGGGTCTCCTCCAACCTTACAATTCTATGTTTCTACAAGATCTTGCCTCTTCTCGGGGGTCTGCCTCTCTCGGCCTAATGCTGGTGCCCAACTCAGGGTGCAGGGAACTGTATCCACCTGGGGGCTGCTATGTGTGTGCCCCCCTCCTCAGAAGAAACGCCCTTGTGCCTGGGGGGCTCATTTGTGGGTGCCTCCTGCTTTTGCCTCAGCCGGGCCCTTGCTTTCTCTCCCCCCACAACCAGGTCCTCCATTGCCGGACCCCCCTGCCTTCAACCTCGTGGGTCTGGTGACCGGGGCAGCCGTTGCAACCGCTGTCGCTCTGGGCCTGCTGGCGTTCGTCGCCTGGAGAAAAGGTACGGGGGGGCTGCTTGGGGGGAGCAGGGAGAGGGCAGTGGCTGTGCCAGGGGCCGGCTCTCCCTCCGACCTGGCCCTCCAGATGTGGCTTCCTCCCGGTGTGGTGATGGTTCCTGCATCTCACCTGCGGAGGCCCCCCAGCCCTGCTGCCCTGTGAGGCTCAGCCTGGACAAAACCACTGCCCCCACCCCATTCTCCAGGCCCCCCCCCTCCAGGAGCTGCTCTCTCTTAAGTCCATTTTCTCCTTTCTGTTCCTCTCCAGGTTGCTGCCCAAAGTGTCCCCAAAGGAGGTGAGTCTCTTTCCTGCCTCCTGCTGGTCTCCTTCTTAACTGCAGGTGGGGGGGGCTGACCGGGGCCCTAGATTGGCTCTGCCATGGCTGATGGGCAGGACATCCGACCAGCTCAGCTCACAGCGGAGAGGTTGGGGGGCCCCCTGTCAGGGATGCTTTGGCTGAGATGCCAACATTTCCCCCCCAAAATCACACAAACATTCCAATACATAAGAGATGTTTCTTTTGTTTAGTCGGCTTCCCATTGTGTTTTTTCTTAAAAATTCCTCCCCCTTGCTGCGCCCTGTCTTCCCTCTCTTATATCACAACAACAATGCAATAATCTCTCATTCCATCTGTTGCTCAGAGTTCGAATCCTGCTCGCGAATTCGTCATTCTATAACATTTCTTTAAATAGACCGGAAAAGGCTACATCCACAAAACAATCGTCATTTGGTTCTCTGCTAGTTTTCTGATTCAAGGCAGCCCGTCCCTTTACTGCTTATTCATTCCTCTTCGTTGGGAATTTCTTCATCTTCCATTTCTGTGTATAAGGAATTCTAGCTGCCGTAGCTAACAGGCATCAACAACCCTTTTAAGCCTGGCGGTGAAAATCCCCCTTTTTTCTTTTACACCAGTTAGTATTTTGAATCCAACCCTTCTTGCAAGGCACCCCCCCTACAGCCCCAGGGTGCTTCGAGGGGGGGCACCCATGTGACCGCCTAGGACTTATCTTGCAGGAGAGCATCGCCCCAGAGCAAGGAGGAGCCAGAGGCGAGAGAATACGAGGAGTTTCCCATCGAAGGTGAGCCATGGGTGGAAAAAGCAGATGGGGGCCTGGTTTTCTCCCCCTCTCTCATAAGGCTGTAACTCTGGGCATCCCGTGAAGCAGGAAATTCAGGGCAGGTAAACTACGGAACTCCCTGCCGCAGGAGGGGAGAGTTGCTCTTGTGGTCAGACCCCGCTTGCGGGGTCCCCTTAACAACAACAACAACAACAACAATTTATTATTTATACCCTGCCCATCTGGCCAGGCCTCCCCAACCACTCTGGGTGGCTTCCAACAGAATATTAAAATACAATAATCTATTAAACATTAAAAACATCCCTGAACAGGGCTGCCTTCAGATGTCTTCTAAAAGTCTGGTAGTTGTTTTTCTCTTTGACATCTGCTGGGAGGGCGCTACCACCGAGAAGGCCCTCTGCCTAGTTCCCTGTAGCGAGGGAACTGCCAGAAGGCCCTCGGCGCTTGACCTCAGTGTCCGGGCAGAACGATGGGGGTAGAGACGCTCCTTCAGGTATACAGGACCCGAGGCCGTTTAGGGCACCTGGTTGAGAACAGGATGCTGGTCTAGATGGGCTGGTCTCTTGTGGCCTGGATGCAGGTAGCCAGGCTCTTCTGCTGTTCTTGTGGAACCTCCATGCCCAGAGGCAGTCTACCTCGATTCCTAGGTTCTTAGGAACAGGGTGCTGGGCTCTTCCTCTGAGCAGTCTCTTCCTCTGCCCAGGGCCTATCTGAGCTGCTCTGCTGCTGGAGGGAGGAGGAGGAGGAGGAGAAGGGTGCTGCTCTGTTCCTAACCTGCACTGTCCCCCCTCCCTCCTCTTGTTCCAGGTCCAAAAGCCCCCCCTCCTGCCTCCCCCCAGCCTCCTGCTCGCGCTCCGCCGCCACCGCTTGCCCCCAAAGACTCTGGCGGCCTCCTCTACGCCGACTTGAACTTGGCGGGAGGCAGAGGCAAGAAGAAGCCTTCACCGATGCCGCAGGGAGGGAGGGGCGAAGAGAGCACCTATGCCATCCTACGCCACTGAGAGGGGGCAATGGACAACTGGGGGCCTTTCCTTAGCCGCCTCCAGCCCCCTTCTACCCCTAGCCTCCTCTTCCACTTTCTTCTCCCTCTCCCAGGTGGGAGCTAGCCACCTCCCTTGCAGGATCGGGGCCCTGAATGGATGGTCTTCTGGCTGCAAAGGGAGCTTGTTGATGCCGGCCTGCTCTGCAGGGGCGTTGTAAGGAGCCCTGAGGCAACCAGAGGGGTGGCTGTACTGCAAACGCGCCCCCCCCCTCTGCTGCTAGCCAACTGCCCCCGGAACAAATACGGAAGGTTATTGCAAGATGGGATCACAGAGGCAAGAGATGCGCAGAGATGGAAAGACAGCTCAGTCAGCAGAGCATGAGACCCTTGATCTCCAGGTGGTGGGTTCGAGCCCCGCATGGGGCGGAAGATTCCTGCACTGCAGGGGGCTGGACTGGATGATCCTCGTGGTCCCTTCCAGCTCCACGATTCGATGACCCATGACTTATTATTATTATTACCTCCTGCGGAAGGACGGTTGCTGAAATCAAGGGGTTTGGCAGAGATGGCCAAGTTGTCTTTCTGAATTAGAGAGGGGGGGAAACCATTGTTGCATTTATTAATGATTGGAAACCCCTTGCGGACTTCCTGTGCGAGAAAGGAAAACGAGCTTGTGGTAGATGGGTTTGAAGACTGAAAAGTTTGGTTTACGGAAAGTAGAAAAGTTGGACGTTATTACGGAGTAAGAGTTCTGCAGTTTTTAAAGCTGATAGTTAGAATCTGAAGTCTTTGCCATTCCTTCTTTATTTTCTCTCTTTTTGTTGTAAAAAACCCCCCTGCTTGCTATTACAGGTAGATGTTGATTTCTGTATGTTGTTTTTTCTTCCATTTTTCAAGCTATAATAATAATAATAATAATAATAATAATAATAATAATAATAAAAATAATAATAATAAAAATAATATAAAACAGCTTCGGAAATAACAATAAATAATGCCAGTTTGTGGAAATCAGCAGTGAGGAGAGTTGCTGCTCCTTCTGTGAGAGCAGGATGAAGCCCTGGGGCTATTCTGATGTTCTTGAGGCCGGCAGAGAGCAGGACCCCCAACCTCTCCGGGGAAAGGGGCGGTTTTGGGGGCTAAAACAACCAGCCCTGTGCACCTTTCTACTTGCATAATAATAAAGTACCAACGGTTCGTGTGTCTCCATTCCAAATATTTGCAGAGGCGAGGACTGACCCAATAGGGTGGCATTATGGGATGGGCCGATGGAGGGGGGTGGGGTGGGGGAGTCCTGCGTGCTGGGGCACCTGCTTGGCCACTGGGAGAGAGGCAGGGGGCATCTTGGGCCTGATCCTGCTGCTGCTGCTCTCTTCCTACTTTCAAGACATCGCACCTCCCTCTGGGGCAGAGCCTGCTTCCCAGGCCAGGTGGAGACACAGGTCGGCTGCTAGGGGGTGTCATGTGAGAGCATGGTAAAGGAGTGCCCCTGAGCATGTGCAAAGTGATTCCCTCGAGGCCGTGCCTGGGGTGAAGAGCGGGGCTTACTTTTTCGGTCTCAGTCCCCTTTAACTTGTTGGGAAGGTGGCAGAGGTTTCTGAAATAGAGGCAGGAGGGCCGGGCCATTGCGGTGGGGTTGGACTAGATGCCCCTTGGGGTCCCTTTTAACTCCACAATTCTAGGCTTCGTTAGGCACCTGAATAAAAGCGGTGTTGAAGCTTCCGCGTCCACACAGACTCGCCCGTCCCAAAACAGCCTGTCCTCGTCTCTGCGCTTTTGCCGTGCTTGCCGAGCAGGCGCCAATCCAACCGGCGCAGCTTTTGCCCGGTGGGATTACGGCCTGCCAGGTGAAGCCTGCTTAATTGGGAGGCGGGCGGGGCCGCTGGCCGTCCAATCAGAGCCTGGGGGGCGAGGCGGGGCGGGGCTTTGCCCCTGATAAGCCTCGTCTCCGGCGCGGGCGGGGCTTTCTGCCTCGGGTCTCTGCCCCGCTGCCTGCGCTCGTAATGCTGGTCCAGTTCGCCCCGCTGCGGCTGCCGCTGCGGCGCCGCCTCCAAACCGCAGCGGTTCTGCAGTGGGTCTTTTCCTTCCTGGCGCTGGGTGAGGTCTGGGGAGGGGGTCCTTTGCGGGAGGGGTGGGGGGCTCCTCCTATGGGGCAATGACCGAGGGCGCTGGTTTGGGAAGGGGCTGGTTTGGGGTGGGCAGGGGCGCTGCCAGCATGTGTGGCGAAGAGGCAAGCATTCATTTCGGGGCCGGGGGGGGGGGGAGAGGAGACTTTCCTGTGCCTCTTTTAGGGGGAATGGGGTCCCGGGAGGTGCAGGATTTTCGCTTTTGTGGGGGCTGTACAATTCCGGGGATTCTTTAAAAAAAAAGTTGAGGCGGGGAGAGTTTGCCGCCTTTCAAGGACCCCCCCCCCCGCTTGTGGGTTGCCTTGCTTGGCTGAACGTGCGTTGTCTGGGGAGCTCTGGCCCCCCAGGTCCCCCCTGGGAAAGGGGGCGACTCTGCCAGCTGGGTTGAAAGCAGGGTGCAGAATCCGCCCTGCTGAGAGTGGGTCGATTTGGAGGAAGCAGGTAAGGAGCTTTGGGTTGGCTGCACAGGTGGGGGGGCGGCTGGGCAAGGGGTCCGCTCTGCAGCGTCCCAACCGCGTCTGCTCCAGAGCCAGTTTTCTGGAGCCAAGGCCGCAGCAGAGTGCCTCTGAGCATGTGCAGAGAGAGGTCCCTTTCGCTGGCTGCTGAGCAGGCGTTCATTGCCACTTTCCTGCTTTGTATAGTTTAACATTGCATACCAACCTTCATCTCTGGGCGGTTTGCAGCTTAAAAACGCAATGTAAAAAAACGCTAAGAAGATAATAAGACAGATAAGATAGATAGATAATAGATAATAAGACAAAATAATAAGCAAGAGCAAATAAAAAGACCCCCTCCCCCCACATATTTCAAAAGGTATTGGATGTTAACCAGCCAGAGGCAGAGGCTGCAATAGCAAGGCTGAGCTGAGACATGGAGCATGTGCAGAGTGCCTTTCCTTTCACTGGGCAGCCTGGCCAGATGGGTGGGGTATCAATAATAAATTTATTATTACCATCATGTTCAAGCGAAATATTTTTATGTATCACGAAGGAGCAAGCTGAACCTCCCTTGAATGGGACCCCAAGGGTCATCCAGCCCAACCCCCCTGGAAGGCAGGAATCAGCTGCGGCGGAGCAGGGGCTGGTCCCTTTCCCAGCAGCCAACCTCTTGGAGGGGCTTGTGGTGTGGGATCTGCAGGCATTGTATGTGTGTTGGTTTTCCTGGGTGGTGTGAACACTGAGGACTAGCCTCTTGAGGGCACCTAACCTAGCCCAGGCCTGCCTCTGCCTCTCTCCCCAGCGCAATGCTGCCTGGTCTTGTTCCTCCTGCTGCTCCTGGGAGACGGCTGGGTGCTGGCTGTCCTCTACGCTGCCTGGCTGTACCTGGACTGGGACACCCCGGCCAGAGGGGGGCGCCGCTCCAACTGGGTGCGCAACTGGTCCGTGTGGTGCTACTTCCGAGACTACTTCCCCATGAAGGTGAGCAGGGTGTGTGTGTGGGTGTGTTGGGGCCTGGCGTGGCCTGTGCCCTCCTTGGCAGGGTGGCGTGCTGAGAATTGCAGGGTTGCAGACCGTCTTGTTCTGCTTTCCTTTGGAGGCCAAGAGGGGGGGGTCTTGGCGCCTGGGCAGCCCAGGACCTCCAGACACACTGCCCAGGCTTGTGCCCCAGGGAGGGCTCTTCGATGCTGCAAACGCAGCGGTTAGACTTCACCCCAGGAGACAGACAGATGCCAAAGGCAGGAGTCGGAAGGGGGACCCCCAAGGGACATCTAGCCCAGCCCGCTTGCATTGCAGGAATCGCAGCTAACGAATCCCTGATTTGGATGGCCGGCCAACCTCTGTTAAAAACCCTCGGAGGAAGGGGAGTCCGTACCACTGTGGGAACGCCTCTTGCAGACAGAAAGATGTTATATGTAAAGAGAAATGTATAACAAATTGAGAATTAATTGGTTAAAGTTATGAAATATGCAGAGAGATATAATCTATATATCCTTCCAGCTTCTCCACATCCTCCTCTGGCTGAGGTCCACCCCACTGCCCGCCTCCCCATGCCCTTACCGGACTTCCTTCTCTGCCCCACTTGACCTGGGCGCAAACTCCACCTCCACATCTGTTTGAACAGCAGGAGCAAACATTCAGGAAAAGCCACATTCTTTCTGTCCTGTGGTCTAGAGGACTTCCCTGGAGCCCTTCGCAGACCCATAAAAGCTCTGCAGCCCCATGGGAAGGGGGTCAGTGTCTGCCCCATATTGGAGGGGTGTGTGGGAGGCAGAGGCTGCAATGGCAAGGCTGAGCTGAGATGTGGAGCATGCGCAGAGAGTTCCTTTCCTTCCACAGTGTGGAACCAGCACTATTGCAGGTGCCTCATAATACTCTCTTTGCATTTGTAAGGAAACTCTGGAACTCCCTGCCTATTGACATCAGTCAGGCCCCTTTGCAGGACTCTCTGCTTGAGAACATTTCTGCTTCGACAGACCTTCAGGATAGCTCAGATACTTAGACCAGGGGTCAGCAACCTTTTTCAGCCGTGAGCTGGTCCACCGTCCCTCAGACCATGTGGTGGGCCTAAACACACACATTCTACTCATGTAAAAACATGCTGATTCCTGGACCGTCCGCGGGCTGAATATAATAATAATAATTAATAATAATCTTTTATTTATACCCCGCCCTTCCCAGTCAGGAACCGGGCTCAGGGCGGCTAACAATCATAAAAACCACAACAAACCACAAACAATCAATTAAAAACACAGATTAAGATACAATGTAAAATTCCAATTTTAAAATGTCACCTCATTTTAAGCAGTCCACCAACAGACCAACAGAATAACATAACAAGGCAATTAAACTCCACCCAACCCAAAAGCCTTGCGAAACAGTTCAGTCTTGCAGGCTTTGCGAAAGGATGCCAGGTCCTGCAAGGCCCTCGTCTCCTGTGGCAGACTATTCCACCATGTTGGGGCCATGACCGAAAACGCCCTGGCCCTAGTAGCTGTCAGCCTGACATCCATTTAGAAGGTGATTGGGCCGCATCCAGCCCACGGGTCTTAGGTTGCCTACCCCTGACTTAGAGACCATGGTGCTGATGTTGCAGGAATTCATGTATACCGGTAGGTGGGGGGAGGGGGTTGCCCCTCCAGCAGATATCATGCACATGTAGCCCACTACCAAAATCAGCACAATCACTTTTGTGAGATGTCCCCACAAAACACTTCATCCCAGTTTCTTCCTATCTGTTCAAAGGGCCTCGTCTGCACAATACCAAATGCAGCAATTCACTGATGAATGTATCCATGTACTGGCTCACTGGGAAAACTTCAGAAATTAATATAGACATGTGAGCTCAGCTACTCAGCAGCCCCTCTGCCTGAGTGATAATTCCTGGCATCCTGATACCTGAGTGCCAGACAGGTAGCCATTCCAGAGATAACAAACCCAGATGAAGACAAAAGGGTGTGATTAACTTGGCTGGGAAACAGGGAAATGTAAATATCTCTCTTGTTTCACTTGCTGGGTATTTGGTGGAGGGCAAGGGGGCAGGGTCCAGGATGCTCAGATTACTGCCCCCAGACCTCCCCTTTTGTGATGTATTAGTGATGTAGTTTTTTGAGGGGTGTAACATGGGGATTAGCAGCTAATAAAAGTTGGGGTCTCCTTTTGTTTGGGGCTTCCATCTTGTTTCACCTGGTGGCAGGTGGGAGTGCCTCCTGGCTGCTGTTTTGCTCTGGTATTCCTGGCTGGTGTCCTTGTTTTTTGTCCAAGGGAGCCCTCAGATTTCTCCGTTTCGATCCCTGTATGGCATAGCTGCCTATTCCCGCATTGCAGGGGGATGGACTAGATGATCCTTGGGGTCCCTTCCAACTCTGTGATTCTAAGGCCTGACCAGATGTTTAGAAAGCCGGTGTCTTAATCTGTTTTTAGTTGATTGCTGGCTTTATTCTTTGATTGTTTTACCAATAGATTTATCGACTGACTCTCTTCACCAATTGCTCTCAGGTGTTTTTGTGTGTGTGTGTGCAATAAATAAAACTCCACAGGGGTGCTGCAGGTTTCTATCTGGGGCCAAAAGTGGGGCTCCCCAATGGGGCGGGCTCTGGGAACCAGAGAACGGCTTTGAGCCGCAGAATTGTAGGGTTGCGTGGGACCCCCAAGGGTCATCCAGTCCAACCCTCTGCAGTGCAGGAGTCCAGTGACATTAGGGGGAAACACCCATATCCCTAGGGTAATTCATTGTGGGGGTCACCAAATAGCCCTCTCCCCCTACCAGTGTAGTGTTGTGGTTAAAAGCAGTAGATTTGTAATCCGGTGAACCGGGTTCGCTTCCCCGCTCCTCCACATGCAGCTGCTGGGTGACCTTGGGCTAGTCCCACTTCTCTGAAGTCTCTCAGCCCCACTCACCCCACAGAGGAAGGGAAAGGAGAATGTGAGCCGCTTTGAGACTCCTTCGGGGAGTGATAAAGCGGGAGATCAAATAATAATAATAATAATAATAATATAATAATAATAATTTATTATTTGTACCCCGCCCATCTGGCTGGGTCTCCCCAGCCACTCTGGGCAGCTTCCAGCAAACATTAAAATACATTAAAATCCAAACTCTTCTTCTTCTACCACCTTCGGGTGCCTTCCCTGCCCGAGAAGCGGGGTGTGTGTGTGTGTGTGTGTGTGTGTGTGTGTGTGTGTGGAGGAATCTCCCCTGCCTGCTTTCATTCCCCCTTGTGCTGCCTGCCCCCCAGGCTTCCGGCTGCTTCCTCACCCTGCGCCCCTCTTTCTCCCCATGGCAGCTGGTAAAGACGGTGGAGCTGGACCCCTCCCGCAACTACCTCTTTGGCTTCCACCCCCATGGAGTGCTGGTGGCTGGCGCCTTCGGGAACTTTTGCACGGAGGGCACCGGCTTCTCGGCCCTCTTCCCGGGACTCACCCCCCACCTGCTGATGCTGCCCTTCTGGTTCAAGGTGCCCTTCTTCCGAGACTACATCATGAGCGGCGGTGAGAGGCTTGGAGGACCCTGGCAGGGTGGGTGGGGGGGGTGGGGGGCAAGAGGAGCCTCCACATGCCATTACATGAATCGAATATTGCATACGGTTCTGGTCGCCTCGCCTTGAAAAGGATATCGAAGAGTTGGGAGAAGTTCAGGAGTGACCCCCCGTGAGGAAAAGGTGCAGCTTTTAAGTTTAAAGGCTATGAAATCATGTGTGGCATGGAAAAGGTGGATATAATAATATTATTACTATAATTTATTATTTGTGGGGGCTTAACAGCAAATTAAAACATTGCGGAGGAAAGTTTTCCTTCCTTTCTCAAAGCACCGGGACTTGTTGGAAGGTTCTGGACACAGAAAGGAAAGTCCTTCTCGTACCACAAACTGTGGAACTCCCTGCCACAGGAGCCGGGGATGGCCGCCAAGTTGGCTGTCTTTAGAATCATAGAATTGTAGAGTCGGAAGGGAGCGCTCTCTCTCTCTCTCTCTTTCCCCGCAGGGCTGGTTTCCTCAGACAAGAGCAGCGCCGCCTACCTCCTTGGCCACGAAGGGGGGGGCCAAGTGGCCGTGGTCGCTGTTGGGGGGCCTCCCGAGTCGCTTGATGCCCGCCCTGGAGCTCTGACCCTCCGGCTTCTCAACCGCAAGGGCTTTGTCAAGATGGCGCTGCAGCATGGGTGAGGTTGCGGGTGAAAGGAGGGCAATGCCATGTGCGGGGGGGGGGGGGGGTCCTGCACTGGCCCCTGTGGGTCCCCCTCCCTGGGCAGGAGAGGCGGGACAGCAGGAGGAGCGGAATTTGGTTTTCAGGTGTCGTTGCTCCTCATGACTTGTCCGTAGCAGAATGCAGCCTTCCCACTGCCCTGGTCAGGCCGGGCTATTTTAAAATAAAATTTTATTAAGACTTTTCAACATACAATTAAAAAAAAACAGAAACAAAACAAGATATCGGAAAGAGAATGAAGAGGAAAGCAAGAGGAAAGAGAGATAGGAAGAATAACAGGAGAAAGAGAGGTAGAAGGTAAAGTGACTTCCAATTGTCCATCCATCAGTTATTAGTCAGCCTTAATCTTCCTCCACGCCAACCTCACAAATATTCAGTCTTTATTCTTTATTCCTCATGAGGGGTTTTTTTGCTGTGTTTATAGAATAAGACAGTGCTTTTTTTCTAAAAAAAATGTTTAGGGCTACTCTAATTTTGACTCACCATTTTATAGTTCAAATCAGGAAAAATAATTACAGTAAATGGACAAAAGTACAAAGATTCACAAAATGTTTAGAGGTATGTGTACGCCTGCATCCCCCCCCCCCCGAAAAAAAGCACTGGAATAAGACCCATAGCCGTAACTGATTACGAATTATACCAGCAGGGCTCTCTTTATGGAACCTCCTGTTCCAGGAGCAGTCTATCTAGATTCCTAGATTTCTTAGGGGTATTTGGCCACGGTGAACACAGGCTTTTGGACTGGGTGCCCCCCCCCCGGCCTGATCTAGCAGGGTCCTTAAGGTGCAGCCTGCCGGCCAGGAAGGAAACTCTGCCCCCACCCTGCGCCCCATTGCTCATTCTCTCTCTCTCTCTCTCTCTCTCTCTCTCTCTCTCTCTCTCTCTCTCTGCTCCCCATTTCTCCTTCCCTTCCAGAGCTGCCCTGGTCCCCGTCTTCTCCTTCGGGGAGAACGAGCTCTTCAACCAGGTCTCCAACCCCCAGGGCTCCTTCATCCGGGCAGTGCAGGAGCGGCTCCAGAAGGCCATGGGGCTGGCGCTGCCCCTCTTCCATGCCCGGGGGGTCTTCCAGTACAACTTTGGGCTCCTGCCATTCCGGAGGCCCATCCGCACCATCGGTGGGTAGAGCACGGGGGCAGTGGGGGGTCTGGCAGGCTGGAATGGGGTGGGGTCTCCCAGGTGGCCTGAAGACGGGAAGAGAGGACTCCCTTGGAAAGTGGGAAATCCGCCTGCCTGGGATTCTTTGGCTGCCATCTCTGCATTGCAGGGGGTTGGGCTGGATGACCCCCGGGGACCCCTTCCGACTCTATGCAAAGCCATTCTTGGAGGAGGCCAGTGGGGCCTCCCCTCCTAACCCTCCAAAGGTTCCTGTTTTGGCCACTTCCTCCTGAGCCGCCTCTGCCTGCCCCTGGGCACCTCTTCTCTCTGCCCCACTTTGCTCCAGGGCTGATGCAACACCCCCCCCCTCCCCAACACAGACTTCTGCACCATCTCTGCCTTTTGCAACCCCTTCCTGGCAGCAGAGCTGTCGCATTGGACTTTGGCCTTGGCGGAAATTTCGGGCTGACTCAGCTTGCTGCAACTCCCAGGGGGTGGGTCTCTCTTTGCAGAAGCCAAAACCCGGACCCTTTGACCCTTGGGCGCATTGTTTTTTGGCGGGGAAAGGCTAACCCTCCCTCTGCCGCCTTCCTTTCCCAATCCCCCCCTCCAGCCTTTTTGCTGCAAGCTTCCACATTTGCAAAGGAATCCGTTGCCCCAGCAGCCCCCTAAGCCTGGGGTGTGTGTGTGTGTGTGTGTGTGTGTGTGTGTGTGTGTGTGTGTGGATTTTGAGGGGGGGGCAGTCAAGCACTTGGCTGTGCAACTAGCATCCCTTCAGGGCCGAATCCTGGCCTTGCCCGCTGAGCCCTGCTCTAACCATTTAGCCAGCGGAGGACCCTAAAAGATGCCATCAATGTGGGGCGGAGGTAACCCCAGGGGACAGAATAATAGAATTGAGTTGCAAGGGACCCCCAGAGGTCATCCAGCCCAACCCCCTTCAATCTAGGGCAGCGTTTCCCAACCGGTGTGCCGCGGCACACCAGTGTGCCGTGAGGCACCGGCTGGTGTGCCGCGGCAAAACCGTGGGTCGGGACCCCACGCCGCAGCCGCAAACACGTAGCAGCGGCTGCAATGGGGGAAAGGGAGCGCAGAAACCCTCCGGCGACCTACCGCGCATGCGCCAGCTCCCCGCCGATTCTGATTGGTTGCCAGGGACCAATAGGGCTTAGCCCGGCAGCCTTCCAGGTCCAGCGCCTGCTGATCGGGTTTCCCCCGCTCGGCTTCGACCTCAGCGACAAGGAGCGACGCCTCAGAGAGTTTGGCTCAGGTAAGGGGCGTGGGTTTTTTCCCCCATCCTCCGCAGTCCGCCCGAGGCGACACTATGGTTGCGGGAGGCTGGGCGGGCTCCTCTCGGGCAGCGGAGGCTGGGCGGGCTCCTCTCGGGAAGGGAGAGCGGGCTTGAAGCGGAGCCGCAGAGAGAGCGGGGCAGCCATGGCCAGAGGTGCCCGCCGAGGAGAGCAGGAGGGCAGGGGAGCCAGGGCGGGTATTGAGCTTTGGGGAAAATGAGGGGCACTAGGACCTAGGTGGTGGTGTGCCGCGAGATTTTTTTCGCGGGACAGGTGTGCCGTTGCCCCGAGGAGGTTGGGAAACACTGATCTAGGGCAAGCCAAGCAGCTGGAATACTTGGTGCCGAGTTCGAGCACTAACTCTCTCTCTGTCTCCCACCCACAGTGGGGGCCCCGATCCTCGTGCCCAAGACCCCTCACCCATCGTCGGAGGCCATCGACAAGCTGCACGAAACTTACCTGGAGAAGCTCAACCAGCTCTTTGAGGACCACAAGGCCGGGTACGGCCTCCCCGAAGACAGGCACCTCGAAATCGTCTAGGGGGAGGGGAGACAAACTCATGGACACCCCCCCCCCCCCGGAATAAATCCCCTGTGGGGAGAGGAGGGGCATCACAGCTTATTTTCTGGACTGTCTGAAGGGGTTTCTGGCGAAGGAGACGGATGAGGAATACTGGGGGGGGGGGGTCCCCCAGTCGGAGGAAGGGGGCACCCTGATTTTTGACCCTTGAAGGATTCCAGGGAAGGAGGTGGAGGGGGGGGTGAGGTGCACTTAAATGAGGTGGGGGGAGCTGGCACCTGGGCTGCTTGCGTGGATAATGGCTGCTTTTATGAAAGCTGTATTCTTGCCTCCAGGGGGGTAGTTCCCTGTTCTGTGCCTGCCTGAGCCAAGGGGTGTGTGGGTTGCCCCCCCCCCATGTATGAAATGCTCCTTCAGCGTCTAAGCAGTTGCCCCCCCCTGTTCTCCTTCTGCAGAAGTAATAAAGGGCAGAGTTGTCTTTTCAAAATGTTGTGTGGTGCAGAGTTTGTGCAAAAGACAAAAGGTTGCCTCCCCTCCTCACCCCCTTTACCTGGTTCAGAGATGGGCTGCCACCTTCTTCTCCTACTGCCCCAACAATCCACTTGGCATGGAGAAAGCTGCAAGGCTGAAATAATTACTTGCGTAGCGCAGAGTTAAACTGCGGAACTCCCTCCCACTGGATGGCTTTAAAAGAGGACCCGGCAAATTCACAGAGGGGGGAGGAGAGAGAGGCTGTCGGTGGCTCCTAGCCAGGAGGGCTCTGCCCTGCCTCCGTGGTCAGAGGGGCAGCCGATGCGTCTGAATGCCAGTGCCTGGGAAGCACGAGGAGGGGAGATTTGTGGGTTTCTCAGCTGGCAGAGCACGATATTCCTAATCTCAGGGTCGTGGGTTCGAGCCCCGCCTTGGGCAAAAGATTCCTGCCTTGCAGGGGGTTGGGCTAGAGGACCACCAGGGTGCCTTCTGATTCTGATACCTGTTCAGCCACTGTGGGGGCAGGGTGCTATGCTAGGTTGGCCATTGGTCAGATTCAGCAGGCTCCTCTTATGGAGGTCTATTTTTGCAGCTGACCCTCCATGCCCAGGAACAGTCTACCTGCGAATACCAGATAACGGGGGAACTACACTTGCAGAAGACTGTTGCCCTCAGGTCTTGCTTGCTGGCTTCTCTTTGGGGGCATATCATCGGCCCCTGGCCTCGTCCCGCGTCTGTGTCTTTCCCCTCCTGCGCTTTGTGACAGATGGTGGCGTTGCTCCCCCTTCAAGAGCAGCGCTTGACCTATCCAGCTGTTCCAAAGGCCATGTCGGAAAATGGATCCCAGGAGAGGCTGCGGTCCTCTAAGGCTAAGAATAACCTTTCTTGCCCAAGGGCTGGCTGGGGAGGTGGAGAGAGGCCTAAAGGAGATTATTACTGGCTGCACGCAGAGTCACGGAATTGTAGAGCTGGAAAGGGACCCCAGGGTCATCTAGTCCAACCCCCTGCAATGCAGGAATCGCAGCCGAGAGCCGAGCCAGAGCTGGCATCCTGCAGGCTGGGGGTGGCTTAACGCTTGCCCTGTGCAGCCGGCCACATCAGCTGCAGCTCTTCAACTCTGCCAGGTGAGGAGGAAGGCTGCTCTGTGCATGCTCAGCATTCTTGGCTAAGCATCACATGCGCTGAGCAAAGATGGCCAAATAGGTTCAGGGGTGAAGCCCAACAGCTTGGGATGGGGAAGACCCTCCCCCCTCCTTGCTATTTGATGCTGGCAAATACGTTTCGGGGTGCAAGTTGGAACGGGGGGTGTGTGTTTCATTCCCCAACCCCCAGCTTCAATTGGACAAATGTGTATTTAACACACTAGATTCCTCCTCACCATGATTTAAATCAGTGATGGCTAACCTTGACACTCCAGATGTTTTAGAACTACAACTCCCATCATCCCTAGCTAACAGGACCAGTGGTCAGGGATGATGGGAGTTGTAGTCCCAAAACATCTGGAGTGTCAAGGTTAGCCATCACTGATTTAAATGTTGCCAAAGGAGATTTAAGCTCCCAGCTAGAACCCTCAGTGGAACCAAACAAGAATCATCGAATTGTAGAGTTGGAAGGGACCCCGAGGGTCATCTAGTCCAACCCCCTGCAATGCAGGAATCGCAGCTGAAGAACCCTCTGGCAAGTGACCATCTGGCTTCTGCTTAAAACCCTCCAGAGAAGGAGAGTCCACCACTTCCTGAGGGAGTCCGATCCACCATCAAAAAGCTCTTACTGTCAAAGTTTATTTCTGATATTTAGTCGGATTCTCCTTTCTTGTCATTTGGATCGGTTGAATTATGGAGCAGCAGCAACAGAGACTCTTCCCTTCCACCTTCATTGGGGACACATTCCTCTTCCTTTGCCAAGATTCCTCGCCGGAGGGCAGAATTGGAGTGTTGTGCAAAGAGAGAGATCTGCCTCCATATTCTCAGAGCCACCCAACAGGTGCTGGAGATGAAGCGCTCTGTCTGCTGTTTCCCCTGGAGTGGGGAGCAGAAAAAACGCCCCCAGGCCCCGCTCTAGAGACTTGCGCTGCCCTCAAGGTTCGCTCATTGGTCAGATTAAGATCAGAGGCAGCCACAAGGTTAAGTAAACACAAAGAGGATGCTAAGCATGAGGTCAAAGACCAGGCAATAAATCACACGGGTCAAAGATGGAGTTGACTCTTTATTAGCAGAGCCACGTTCTGCACAGTTTGTCGGGAGTCAGGCCTCATGAACACAGGCCCTCATCCCCTAGTAGGTCTTGCCCCTTAGATCAGTTGCCAAGACTGAAAATCCTTGCCTCCCCACAGCCACCTAAGTCCCCTCCTCTCCAGGGCTTCCTTTTTGCAAGCAGTCAGAGACTGTGCCTGCACACAGCCCACCTCTCCTCCGCCCTCTTCATGCCTCGCCTTGTTCTGGGAAACCCTGAAAAGAGGGGAACTTGTTGCAGCAGGAGCAGACACCTGTGACCTTTCACCATCTGACTCATTTCTGCCTCTTGGCCTCCCTCTCCTGCCTCTGCACTTCAAGAAGACTCCCTGCTCCTGAATGGGGCAACTGTGCCCCTGAAGGACCAGGAGCACAGCCTGGAGGTCATTTTGGACTCACAGCTGTCCGTGGAGGTGCAAGTCATCTGTGTCCAGAGCAGCTGTCTAGCAGCTCCATCTGGTATGCAGGCTGAGACCCTACCTGCCCACAGACTGTCTCGCCAGAGTGGTGCATACTCTGGTTATCTCCCGTTTAGACTACTGCAATGCGCTCTACGTGGGGCTACCTTTGAAGGTGACCCAGAAACTACAACTAATCCAGAATGCGGCAGCAAGAGTGGTGAACTGGGAATGGCCACAAAGACCACAAAAGACCTACATTGGCTCCCAGTACATTCCCGAGCACAATTCAAAGTGTTGGTGCAGACCTTGAAAGCCTTAAAAGGTAAAGGGACCCCTGACCATTAGGTCCAGTCGTGGACGACTCTGGGGTTGCGGCGCTCATCTTGCTTTACTGGCCGAGGGAACTGGCGTACAGCTTCCGGGTCATGTAGCCAGCATGACTAAGGCTTTTTTTTTCTCAAAAATTATGTCTTTCCTTGAAGTTGAATATTGAAACTGTTGAGTAGCTCTGTTACGTCTGTCAGAAAGGCAAGGTGCCATTTCCATTATGCATCTTTGAGCTCTGGTACTTCTTTGTTTTTCATAAGCATAAAATCAGAATATTATTTCACGTCAATATACAAGGTGGTACGGAATATCTTCATGGTCAACATTTAACTCAGACAGAAATTCCTGAAACTGTCTATGGTTTAGTGCATGAGTTCTAATGAAGTTAACACAAGATACCAGTTTTCAAGCTTGTTGGGTGTATGAGGCAGTGTATGGCTATTGGATATGGATGGTTGTGTTTGTCCATCTCTTGGTTAATGCGTGCAACCACTCCTCTCATAGGCTCCCCCATGCTAGGAGCACCATCAGTTGTCACACCAGCTAGTTTAGCCCAGTCCAGCTCCGAATCACGCAGTTTGGCAAACTTTTTCAAAGATATCCTCTCCTGTTGTTGTTTCATCGATGCTTTGCAATGCAGCAAGCTCCTCTGACTCCAAAATTATCATTTGTCCCACGAATGAAAATTTGAAGTTGTGCAGAATCACGAACATCAGTGCTTTCGTCAAGTGCCAATGAAAACTAAGGAAGTTTTTTCAAGGAGTTTTGCAATTGTTGATGCAAATTTTCCTCCATTTCTTCAATCCTATGTGTAACTGCACATTTTGAAAGACTCAATGTACTAAATAAACCAGTTGTCTCTGGACACATCTTTTTGGAAGCAGAAAGAATGCATTCTTTAACAAATTCTCCCTCTATAAAGGGTCTGCTAGTGTGCGCTATGAGCTTGGCAATTTGAAAACTTGCTCGCAATGATATATTTAGCTGCTCTCGCTTCACAAAAGTATGTTGCTGAGTTGTCAATCCATATTTCAGTTTCAATTCTTTTTTTTGACATGATTTCCTAGGGATTGAAAATTGCTATTAGTAAAATGCCAATAAATAGAGCTACAAAAACAATATAACAGCAATAATGACTAAACTAAAATAAAAAAAATGTCAGTGCTCATGCTGTATTTTCATTATTTCAAGTGTGATGGATCTATTTCCAAATATATCTTGCAATGTTAGTGATAATGCACATTAAATACTGTACAGGGGAGCCCATTTTAAAACCTGGTCATGGCTGACCCCCGACCAAGGAGGCTGGAGATGCCTCAGCAGCTGCCTGCAGCTGCCTCACCAGAGCTGCTTGCCTTGTGCAGTGCTGCCTAAGAAACTCTCAGCCACGGACCGTAGAGAGAACGCAAAAGCGCCAGCACACCTGCTGCACGTGCACAGGATCGCATCATCCCTCTTTTGCACGTGCACCGCCCCCCTCCCCGCAACCAACCAACCGTGCTCATGCACAGGACGCCATACTTCCTTTCGCCATAGACTTGTTAGACAGCAGTGGGTTCTGCAATTGCCGGGCGGGCTGGGTTCAGGACTCTGGTGGGCCAGATCTGGCCCACGGTTGTAGTTTGAGGACCCCTGTAGTACACCGTCACCAACCCATATGGTTGCAAGGAAGAGTGAAACTGCTAGAGAAGTGCATATACACCAGTTCCTTCCCACAGGTTCCTTGAATCAGAGAAAGTGTTGTCTGTACTGGTATACAGTGTGTCCGAGTAAACATATGGAATATGCCAGGGATAACAACCCAGTAATTTTGAAGTTTAAAAAGAGGCTGATTTAACGAAGCACTGGCATGAGATTAGTCTTTGGAGCAAACTACACATTATGCCACTGCATTGGGGGGGGTCGCTCCCTTATCTACTGCTCAGGTGTCTGCACCAATTTACTTTAAAAAAACAAAAACAAAAAAACATTCAGGCAATTGTTAATTGTATCATGTCGTTTGGCCCTTTGCTCTTTGTTACTCACATTGTGAAAACTTAAAATGAACACTAAGAAGCTACACAAAAGACTTTTAGGGAGCCACAGGCAGACAAACCTAGAGATGTCCCACATACAGCAAACCCACTAGGAACAATTCCTAGCATAGGGAAAAAGTTGCAAGGGGGGGGGGGATTTGTTTTATGCCTTCTCTGACACCATGTTCATTAGCAACCAAAATGAACGGGCAACACTGAAGGCAAGATGACACAAATCAGGCATAGACAAACTTGGCCCTCCAGATGTTTTGGGACTACAACTCCCATGATCCCTAGCTAGCAGGACCAGTGGTCAGGGATGGTGGGGATTGTAGTCCCAAAACATCTTGAGGGTGAGTTTGCCCATGCCTGACACAAAGGAACTGGAACCAAAACCAAGCAAGCAAGGAAAGATCTGCACCTGCATGCCTAATGTATTGTACTGTTTCTCTCCATTATAAGTTGAAGGAGCTGCTAAATCATAATTTGATTCACTTCCATCTTCTGTATCAGATTCTTTTCCCTCATTTCCAACCCCGGAGAAACTTTCTTCATGTGATGGAAGTGAAGAGTCTGCAAGCATTCCTTTTTATATTCAGCATCAGCAAGTCTTGTTCTCTCAACTTCTCGCTTTTGCTTCTTTATCAGTCTGTTATGTTCTGGAATATCTGGCAAACCAATTTGGTGTGGTCCAATAGAACCAATCTTGTTTCTCCGACCTTTAATGAAAGCAAGTTCTTTCACTGGGATCTTCTTGTCTTTAGAGCATGTACAATTAATGTGAGCTTCTTTTGTGCAATCTGTAGCACAGCCAAATTCAGAGCACATAATGATTTCACATTTGCAATTGAGAATGTCAAAGAGCTTGTCAAGTTCTGAAGCAAAGGCTTCTTTAATAACTAACTTGCCCCTTCCAAGAGATATGTTTTTTGCTTGCTCCCAACTTTCTTGAATCTTTGCCAATACTGTAACTCTTGAATTCACAACAGGGAAAACAAAAGAACAGTTTGCTTGTTCCCATTTTTCAAGTACTTTAGGATATGTCTTTTGCAACACTGGCAGCTGGATAGTTTCTCATATCCTCACTACTTTGTTCTCTCAGCAACAGTCCATATCTTAACACGTCTCGGTCTCGCAAAGTTGGTAATTCAGAAGGCAAAATGTCTCTTCCACTTCCAATAAGGTTGCTCATATGTGTGAATGTTCCCTGTCTTGTTCTCTTCTTTGTAGTCGTAGTGAAGCAGTTATCACTGGTTGTAGAAAGCAAAAAAGAAATCACATATCATTGTATAATATTAATAATACAGATAACTACAATACATATATGAGAGAACTACAATATCTTGTAACCAATTTTAGGCACTTATCAACATCTGTTTTCATGAAAATTTGGGAATAACCTATACGTTTAAATGACAGAAAAATTTAAAAAATGTTAAATTTTAAATGTTAAAAAAAGTCGCTTCCATTGCCTTCTTTCGCTTGGATGGGTGGATGGTCTTTGCACTAGCACGTTTGTTAGTGGAATAACCAACCTGACCCTTGCTCTCTGTCCCCACCCCAGTTTTCAATTATCCTCTTCTCCACCCCCCCCCCCCCCCCGTTTTCAATTACCGGTTTGCATGTCCCAGCTGCACACAGGTTGTGGAGGGGCTGCCGGTAGCTGCAGTAACAGTATAGCCGCCGCTAGAGGGCAATGTTTTGCTACCTCTCCTGTAGGTTCTTTTCCCAGCATGCCCGGCAGGGTCTGCTGGCTGAGTTTTGAGGTCCCAAAAAAGGGGCTTTTACCTTGCGCAGGTATGACATTTGTATACCTTATGCTGCTAAGAACACTCCCAATAGTGGAATGTGGTGTTTTGTCCAAATTTGATACGAATCGGTCAAGCGGTTACGGAGCAAGGCCTTTGCCAACAAACATCCAGCTTGAACATTTTAATATATATAGAATTGTTAATACAATTTTATGAAATGGTAAAATGGCATACTAAAAATTTAAAAACGGTTTGTGCGTGACCTTTTAAAATATTTCAATGGAATATACCGTACCTCATTTTAGTCGTTAATAGGCAAAAGTTCATCCATTTGTGCTACAGGAAATAATTTTTGAGAAAAAAATTGAAAAAGTCATCACCCTAGTCCCCACAAAATGCTTCATCAGTGTTTCTTCCTATCTGTTCAAAGGGCCTCGTCTGCACAATACCAAATGTAGCAATTCACTGATAAATGTATCTATGCACTGGCTCACTGGGAAAACTTCAAAAATTCATATAGACATGTGAGCTCAGCTACCCAGCAGCCCCTCTGCCTGAGTGATAATCCCTGGCAACCTGATACCTGAGTGCCAGACAGGTAGTGATTCCAGAAACAGCAAACCCAGATGAAGACAAAAGGGTGTGATTAACTTGGCTGGGAAACAGGGAAATGTAAATACTGTATCTCTTTTCTTCCAGTAGCACCTTAGAGACCAACTAAGTTTGTTCTTGGTATGAGCTTTCGTGTGCATGCACACTTTTTCAGATATCATCTGAAGGTATCTGAAGAGATGTGCATGCACACGAAAGCTCATACCAAGAACAAACTTAGTTGGTCTCTAAGGTGCTACTGGAAGGAATTTTTTAATTTTGTTTTGACTATGACAGACCAACACGGCTACCTACCTGTAACTGTATCGCTTTTGTTTCACTTGATGGGTGTTTGGTGGAGGGCAAGGGGAGGCATAGGGCACATTGGGGCAGGGTCCAGGATGCTCAGATTACTGCCCCCAGACCTCCCCTTTCATGATGTATTAGTGATGTAGTTTTTTTTGGGGGGTGTAACATGGGGATTAGCAGCTAATAAAAGTTGGGGTCTCCTTTTGTTTGGGGCTTCCATCTTGCTTCACCTGGTGGCAGTCAATAAAGACCAAGCCTCCTGGCTGAAGTTTTACTCTGGTATTCCTGGCTGGTGTCCTTGTTTCCTTTGTCCTAGGGCAGTGTTTTTCAACCTCCTCGGGGCAACAGCACACCTGTCCCACGAAAAAAATCTCGCGGCACACCACCACCACATGCACCCCGCCCCCCCCGCCCCGGGGGGTGGGGTGTCCGCGCGCCCTGGCGGGAGGGAGGGGAAGGACCCAGGCGGGCGAAAACGGAGCGGGAGATCGGCGGGCCAGGCGCCCGCCCCCCCCTCCCGCGCCCAACCCCCCGGCAGCACCTCCACCCGGCCCCGAGCGAGCCCGGTGGCACCGGCACCTCCCACCCGTCCCCGACCGCGACCGGGGCGGCAGAGGCAGCGGGCGAAGCGCCCGGCAGCCCCGCGAAGGCGGCGGTCGGCGAGCGGGAAGCGGAGCCGAGGCGACGCCAGCCCGGACCGACCCGGAAGCGGAAGCGGCCCAGGGCGGCACAGCAGCCGGTGTCTTCCCGTGGCACAGGAGCCGGTGTCTTGCGGCACACCGGTTGAAAAACGCTGTCCTAGGGCAGGCATCCCCAAACGGCGGGCCTCCAGACGTTTTAGCCTACAACTCCCATGATCCCTAGCTAACAGGACCAGTGGTCAGGGATGATGGGAATTGTAGTCCAAAACATCTGGAGGGCCGAGGTTTGGGGATGCCTGTCCTAGGGAGCCCTCAGATTTATCCGTTAACAGCTTTTGTATTATTTGTTGTAATTTGTATCCGAGATCTGATTTATATGTGATTAGGATTGGAAGGTAATAAGTAAAGATCTCGATTAGCTAATAAGGAGATAAAAATGATGTAAATTTCTTTCCCCCTTTTTTTTCTTTTCTCCTTTGCTTGTCTGTATACTGTTTGTGTATTGTACTGGTTTATGTTAATTTCCCCTTCATGGATCACTGCCTTGTCGTGGCGAAGGGGCTTGAATTACTCAGGGAAGCTATGGACAGGTCAAGATGGACAGGTCGTAGTGGAGAGTTTGGACCAAACGTGATCCACCTGGAGAAGGAACTGGCAAGCCACTCCAGTATCCCTGCCAAGAAAACTCCATGGACAAAGACAACAGGCATATAAAAGATATGACGCTGGAAGATGAGCCCCTCAGGTCGGAAGGCGTCCAACATGCTACTGGGGAAGAGCGGAGGACAAGTACAAGTAGATTCAGAGCTGATGAAGCGGCTGGGCCAAACCCGAAAGGACGCTCAGTTGCAGATATGCCTGGAAGCGAAAGGAAAGTCCAATGCTGTAAAGAAAAGTATTGCATAGGAACCTGGAATGTAAGAACCATGAACCTTGGTAAGCTGGATGTGGTAAAAAATGAGATGGCAAGAATAAACATTGACATCCTGGGCATCAGTGAACTAAAATGGATGGGAATGGGCGAATTCAGTTCGGATGACTATCATATCTACTACTGTGGGCAGGAATCCCGTAAAAGAAATGGAGTGGCCCTCATAGTCAACAAAAGAGTGGCGAAAGCTGTACTGGGATGCAATCTCAAAAATGATAGAATGATCTCGATACGAATCCAAGGCAGACCTTTTAACATCACAGTAATCCAAGTTTATGCACCAACTACCAGTGCTGAAGAAACTGAAGTTGACCAATTCTATGAAGACTTACAACACCTTATAGAAATGACACCAAGGAAGGATGTTCTTCTCATTATAGGGGATTGGAATGCTAAAGTAGGGAGTCAAGAGATAAAAGGAACAACTGGCAAGTTTGGCCTTGGAGTTCAAAATGAAGCAGGGCAAAGGCTAATAGAGTTCTGTCAAGAGAACAAGCTGGTCATCACAAACACTCTTTTCCAACAACACAAGAGACGACTCTACACATGGACATCACCAGATGGGCAACACCGAAATCAGATTGATTATATTCTGTGCAGCCAAAGATGGAGAAGCTCTATACAGTCAGCAAAAACAAGACCTGGAGCTGACTGTGGCTCAGATCATCAGCTTCTTATAGCAAAATTCCAGCTTAAACTGAAGAAAGTAGGAAAAACCACTGGGCCAGTACAATCTAAATCAAATTCCTTATGAATACACAGTTGAAGTGAAGAACAGGTTTAAGGATTTAGATTTGGTGGATAGAGTGCCTGAAGAACTGTGGATGGAGGCCCGTAACATTATACAGGAGGCAGCAACGAAAACCATCCCAATGAAAAAGAAATGCAAGAAAGCAAAGTGGCTGTCAAATGAGGCCTTACAAATAGCGGGGGAGAGAAGGCAAGCAAAATGCGAGGGAAATAATGAAAGATACAGGAAATTGAATGCAGATTTCCAAAAAATAGCAAGGAGAGACAAGAGGGCCTTTTTAAACGAGCAATGCAAAGAAATAGAGGAAAACAACAGAATGGGGAAAACCAGAGATCTGTTCAAGAAAATTGGAGATATGAAAGGAACATTTCGTACAAAGATTACCACAATTAAGGACAAAAGTGGAAAGGACCTAACAGAAGCAGAAGACATCAAGAAGAGGTGGCAAGAATACACAGAGGAATTATACCAGAAAGATATGGAGGTCTCATACACCCCAGGTAGTGTGGTTGCTGACCTTGAGCCAGACATCCTGGAGAGTGAAGTCAAATGGGCCTTAGAAAGCCTTGCTAACAACAAGGCCAGTGGAAGTGATGATATTCCAGCTGAACTATTTAAAATTTTAAAAGATGATGCTGTTAAGGCAGTGTTTCCCAACCTCCTCGGGGCAACGGCACACCTGTCCCGCGAAAAAAATCTCGCGGCACACCACCACCTAGGTCCTAGTGCCCCTCATTTTCCCCAAAGCTCAATACCCGCCCTGGCTCCCCTGCCCTCCTGCTCTCCTCGGCGGGCACCTCTGGCCATGGCTGCCCCGCTCTCTCTGCGGCTCCGCTTCAAGCCCGCTCTCCCTTCCCGAGAGGAGCCCGCCCAGCCTCCGCTGCCCGAGAGGAGCCCGCCCAGCCTCCCGCAACCATAGTGTCGCCTCGGGCGGACTGCGGAGGATGGGGGAAAAAACCCACGCCCCTTACCTGAGCCAAACTCTCTGAGGCGTCGCTCCTTGTCGCTGAGGTCGAAGCCGAGCGGGGGAAACCCGATCAGCAGGCGCTGGACCTGGAAGGCTGCCGGGCTAAGCCCTATTGGTCCCTGGCAACCAATCAGAATCGGCGGGGAGCTGGCGCATGCGCGGTAGGTCGCCGGAGGGTTTCTGCGCTCCCTTTCCCCCATTGCAGCCGCTGCTACGTGTTTGCGGCTGCGGCGTGGGGTCCCGACCCACGGTTTTGCCGCGGCACACCAGCCGGTGCCTCACGGCACACTGGTGTGCCGCGGCACACCGGTTGGGAAACGCTGTGTTAAGGTGCTACACTCAATATGCCAGCAAGTTTGGAAAACTCAGCAGTGGCCAGAGGATTGGAGAAGATCAGTCTACATCCCAATCCCAAAGAAGGGCAGTGCCAAAGAATGCTCCAACTACCGCACAATTGCGCTCATTTCACACGCTAGCAAGCTTTTGCTAAAAATTTTACAAGGCAGGCTTAAGCAGTATGTGGACCGAGAACTCCCAGAAGTGCAAGCTGGATTTCGAAGGGGCAGAGGAACCAGAGATCAAATTGCAAACATACGCTGGATTATGGAGAAAGCTAGAGAGTTCCAGAAAAACATTTACTTCTGCTTCATTGACTACGCAAAAGCTTTTGACTGTCGACCACAGCAAACTATGGCAAGTTCTTAAAGAAATGGGAGTGCCTGATCACCTTATCCATCTCCTGAGAAATCTCTATGTGGGACAAGAAGCTACAGTTAGAACTGGATATGGAATAACTGATTGGTTCAAAATTGGGAAAGGAGTACGACAAGGCTGTATATTGTCTCCCTGCTTATTTAACTTATATGCAGAATTCATCATGCGAAAGGCTGGACTGGATGAAGCCCAAACCGGAATTAAGATTGCCGGAAGAAATATCAACAACCTCAGATATGCTGATGATACAACCTTGATGGCAGAAAGTGAGGAGGAATTAAAGAACCTTTTAATGAGGGTGAAAGAGGAGAGCGCAAAATATGGTCTGAAGCTCAACATCAAAAAAACTAAGATCATGGCCACTGGTCCCATCACCTCCTGGCAAATAGAAGGGGAAGAAATGGAGGCAGTGAGAGATTTCACTTTCTTGGGTTCCATGATCACTGCAGATGGTGACAGCACTCACGAAATTAGAAGACGCTTGCTTCTTGGGAGAAAAGCAATGACAAACCTAGACAGCATCTTAAAAAGCAAAGACATCACCTTGCCAACAAAGCTATGGTTTTCCCAGTAGTGATGTACAGAAGTGAGAGCTGGACCATAAAGAAGGCTGATCGCCAAAGAATGGATGCTTTTGAATTCTGGTGCTGGAGGAGACTCTTGAGAGTCCCATGGACTGCAAGAAGATCAAACCTATCCATTCTTAAAGAAATCAGCCCTGAGTGCTCACTAGAAGGACAGATCCTGAAGTTGAGACTCCAGTACTTTGGCCACCTCATGAGAAGAGAAGACTCCCTAGAAAAGACCCTGATGTTGGGAAAGATGGAGGGCACAAGGAGAAGGGGACGACAGAGGATGAGATGGTTGGACAGTGTTATTGAAGCTACCAACATGAGTTTGGCCAAACTGCGAGAGGCAGTGAAGGATAGGCGTGCAATTGTTAACTGTTAACGGCTGCAATTAGTCTTACAGGAAAAAGCAAGGGGTGAGAAGGTTAAAAAAGCTTTGTCATGTATAATGAGATAAGAATTCAATGTCTTTGTTCAGACCAGGTCTCTCCATGGTTTTAAGCTTGGTAATGAGTTGCAATTCAGCAACTTCTCTTTCCAGTCTATTTCTGAAATTCCTTTGCAATAAGACAGCTACTTTGAGATCTTGTATAGAGTGTCCTGGGAGATTGAAGTGCTCTCCTACTGGTTTCTCTGTCTTGTGATTCCTGATGTCAGATTTATGTCCATTTATCCTTTGGCGTAGGGTTTGGCCTGTTTGTCCAATATAGAGAGCTGAAGGGCACTGTTGGCATTTCCTGTAAGACTAATTGCAGCCATTAACAGTCGTCAACAGGTTTACCACAGCTATCAACCTTTCACCCATTTCCACCACCCCTCTGAGTAATACCCCTCCCCACCCTCTCACTATATATAAGGGTCTGGTGACTTCTGTTTCAGTGTATCTGAAGAAGTGTGCATGCACACGAAAGCTCATACCAAGAACAAACTTAGTTGGTCTCTAAGGTGCTACTGGAAGGAATTTTTTTATTTTATTTTGTTTTGTTTTGACTATGACAGACCAACACGGCTATCTACCTTTAACTGGAACAGGGTGACAGAAACTTTTAAAACTTCCCGCCCTGTCCCAAGATGCAGTTCGGAAGCATCATAACTACATCACTATTACATGGGGAAAACATCAGAAAAAGGGTGGAGAGAAGGAGGGTCAAACATGATTAACATATGGGTAAACAGGATTAACACACAGGTGATGGGTTTTAGGAGCATGTGAATAGCAGTTGAGTGGGTTTAAATACATCCTGAATATCTACCCAGGGAGAACAATGGGAAAACATTGGGAGTTGTCTGGCACATAGGAAATTAGAGGATGGGTACTTGGGAGGAGATTACCCAGGTGGGGCACATCCTGGGGCACCGGGTGTGTACGTGATGCTCCGCTTGGGGGATTATGGAGGAGACCCAGTGCCTTGTGGGTCATAGACCAGAGTTGCAGAATGGCATTGAAATATTTGTAATATTTAGAAACTTTAAAGATTGCCCCCCCCCCGTAATTTCCGTAACAATGGGCAACTTAAAAACACAGATAGGATTGTAGAGCTGGATGGGGGTCATCTAGTCCAACCCCCCCATCAGGGGCCAGGAAGAATCAAATTTCAATAAAGAATGGGGAGAGTTTAAAATGCATTTGAAAAAAAATATTGTAAACAACTACAATCCTTCGTAGGTTTGACAGAAAACTTGTAGTAAAAATTCGAATCATGGATTGGATTAAGTACTTACAATAACTGGAGTCAGTGAGGAGATCCAGAACGAAAATTATAACATAAGGATCCACAAAAAGGGGGGGGGGGAGTCAAAGGAAATATGATGTTTGCATTTTGTTTCTTTGTTTTTGTTTTTGTTTGTAAAATTGGAAATGAGAAAGAGGACCCTTTGGCCCAACATGGGCTCAAACCCGCGACCTTGAGGTTAAGAGTCTCCTGCCACACCCTCCAGGGACAGTCCCAGAACTTCTGGTGTGACCCCAGAATGACGCTCGTTTCCCTGACTCTGAGCCCAGGGAGGAGGAGGAGCCGGCCTTTATTCTGAGCAATAGGATTGCTCTGTTTATTTTCTTTAATCGTGGATGTTCATGTTTTCATTGGATTGTTTTGATTATTATTTTTTTTGTAAACCAGTGTTTTACCATCTATAGCTAATGTGCCATTAGATTATAAACTATGTCTTAAAGGTAGAGGTAAGGGGACCCCTGACCGTTAGGTCCAGTCATGTCCGACTCTGGGGTTGCAACACTCATCTCGCTTTATTGGCCGAGAGCCGGCGTACAGCTTCCGGGTCATGTGGCCAGCATGACTAAGCCGCTTCTGGCGAACCAGAGCAGCGCACGGAAACGCCGTTTACCTTCCCGCCAGAGCGGTACCTATTTATCTACTTGCACTTTGACGTGCTTTCAAACTGCTAGGTGGGCAGGAGCTGGGACCAAGCAACGGGATTCGAACCGCCGACCTTCTGATCAGCAAGCCCTAGGCTCTGTGGTTTAACCCACAGCGCCACCTGGGTCCCAAACTATGCCTTATACAACCAAAGATAATATTTGTTGGGTTCCGTTACATCAAAATAGAAAGGGATGATCTACAACGACATGTTGCTGGAGGTGCCAAAATGAGAATGCCTCTTTGAAGAATATGCTTATGCAATGTCTGACGCTTACAGATTTTTGGAGGAAAGTATTGGGGTGTATAAATGTTAATTTGAGGAGAGGGTTTTCCTGCCCTGAGGAAGGAAGCAATGTCATTACCAGAAAAAGGTTTGTGTAATTTCTACCTTTGCCCCCTCCCGGGTCAGGTCAGCTTGGATCTCTCTGCCCTGCCTGGCAGGAGGAGGAGGCGGAGGCGGCAACCTTTGAACTGCACCCAACACCCCCACCCACAGGGTGCTTCAGAAATCCCAGTGGTTTCTCATCCTGTCTTTCTTCCAGGGGCACCTAAAGGCCACCAGGAGGAGCTGCGCCTGGTCCCTTTGAAAGGAAGACAGCTGCAACTGAAGATACACAGAGGACTCTTCACCTGCTCAGAGGCACTCTTTCTTTCCTAGAGCTACAGTGCCGCCACCCAAACTGTGATTCCTGCCTTGTCAGGGGTTGGACTGGATGACCCTTGGGGTCCCTCCCAACTATACCACTTTATGGTTCTACAGTAAGTCCCACTGTTTTTGAAACGCATCTGTTGTTTTCAAAACGGTTCTTCCCTGGTTTTTATTGCATTTCATGCATCTCCTCAAGAGCAGCTTCCTCTGTTCCCCGTGGCTTGGAGAAGGGAGGCGTGCAGACAGGCCAATCGATCCTGGCACCAAAACCTTTTGTCTCGTGGGCCGAGAGGGCAGGGCGGCCCTGGGATGAGGGCCAAGGGGACGGCTGCTGATTCCTATACATAGAGCCCTGGAGCTCCTGGTCTCCCTCCACCCACCCCATGGCTATGGGGCTGGCAGGGGCATCCTCCCCCTCCCCTCCTCTCTGGCTTCTTCTCTGCCTACTGAAGTTTGGGGGCTTCCTTGCACCAGAGAGATTGGCTCTAGTGCCCCGGCTGGGAGTCAAAACAAAGGACTCTGAAGGTGCCTCTGGAAATGCCCAGTTTGGGAGCCTCTGGGCTTGACCTTTTTGAGGCCAGGAATGAAATGACACGCCTTGTCTACTTCTGCAGGAGGAGAGCTCCCCCAGGTCCCCTCTGCCTCACCTGGGTGACAGCAGCGTCCTTATCGCAGGACCACCTGGGGACCAAAGTGCAGGCGGCAGAGAGAGACGTGTGCATTGCAGCCGCGGGCAGGACAACGTCTTCTCCTGGACAAGTGAGGCTCCTTCCTCCTCCTCCTGCCCCAAATGCTGCCCCCTTCCCGAGGGCATGGCTGATGGGGAGCAGGTGGGCTTTGGGATGCAGGTCGGAACACACCTGCGTCTTACTGCTCTCCCTTCTGCCGAGACAGGGGCACCTCCTGGCTGGAGTCCTGCTGCAGAGCCAGCCCCCCAACTCCTCCCCCCCTGTGGCTTTTCTCCCCAGGACCTCTTCCTTTTCCTCTCCCTGCGACCGAGGGTCAGAAGATGGCTTTGCAGAAGCACCTGGAGGCTCTTAGCGTCTTCCAGTGGGTCCTCACCTTCCTCTTCTTTGGTAAGTTGGAGAGAGGGGCAGGGTGGGGGGGCTCAGGGAAGAGGGGCAGGTTGGCCTGCTCCTCTTCCTGGGGCCATGGCTTTCGGGAGGTCCTCTGGCAGGCCAGGCCCCCCTCCCCCAAAAGCCAAAGCCCCTCTTTTCAAAGCAGCTTTGGGCCAGGTGTGTCTGGACTAGGGAGTCAGGGGGTTGGGCTAGATGACCCTGGGGTGCCCCTTCCAACCTAAAATGTCCTTCTGGATTTAGGGGGGCTTCAGATCACATCCTTGGGGTCCCGTGAAATTGGGGTTGTAGTCCCAGCCAGGGCCTCTGGATCCCAGTGAGGGGGGAGGGCTGCTCTTGCACTCAGACGCTGCTTGTGGGCAGAGTTGGCCGATATATCGATATATCATCCAAAACCAGTTTGAAGTCCACATTGTGATATTGGTTTCATTTATCTTTTTTTTAAAAAAATAAATTTATTTATTTGGTTTTCAAATTTGAACTTTACAATCACGTATCCATCATACAACATAAATGCAAGATTCCACAGAATCTCTTGGACTTCACTTCTCTCCTTTGTGGGATCCTATCGTTAATCATTTCCTCCTGCATCTTTTATAATAATCCAAATCTTTTACATCTCCATTATATACAAAATTCACCATTAAACTACAAGTGGTATTCCAATCCTACTAATGATTTTAACTCTTTACAATGGTTTTTACGGTAAATTTTAAATTTCCCCCATTCCTTATTAAAATCAATAAAGAGCATTTACCAAAAAAATAAAAATAATATGTCGGTCTTCCTGATTTCTGATCCTTCTGGTCATTTTCTCCGTTTGGGCACAAGCCATCAACTTAATCTGCCATTCTTCTCCAGCCGGGACTTTGTCCTCTTTTGGTTTCATAGTTTTTGAACTAGGCAATATATCATGAGCTAGGTAGACCAGTGTCCCCCCTGCCCTGGACCAGGCTTCCTCAACCTCGGCCCTCCAGATGTTTTTGGGACTACAACTCCCATGATCCCTAGCTAGCAGGACCAGTGGTCAGGGATCATGGGAATTGTAGTCTCAAAACAGCTGGAGGGCCGAGATTGAGGAAGCCTGACCTAGATGGACCCATGGAGACAACTCCCCACAACCATGGAGGCCAGCCAGCCCCTCACCTGCCTCCGGCCTCCCCCCCCCAGGTGCCTTCTTCTCTGTTCTCCTGGTCTACCTGCTCTTCACCTCCTACTGGTCTATCAGCGTCCTGTATTTCGCCTGGTGGATGTTTGACTGGGATACGCCAGAGAGAGGTGAGTTCGAATCCCCCCAACCCTACCCGGAGGCCAGCTGAAAGGCGCCTCTCCATGTCTGAGAAGGGTGCTGAGCCCCACACGCAGACCCACACAGCTTGAGCTGCTGTCTCGCCCTGCCCCTCCTCCTCCAGGTCACCCCCTTCCCCTGGGGCAGCTTGCGACCATCCCAAACCTGTTTTTATCACTGCTACTTACTGTTATCTATTTTCCAAGACAGCTTCCAATAAAAGACACAATGGCAGAAGGGTTTTTTGTCTCTCTATGTGTGTGTGTGTATATATGGAGGGTATTTATCATTATTTATTAAATTTTACTATAAACAAACACACGAAACCGTGTGACATAATGGCAGAAGGGTTCTCTCTCTCTCCCTCTCCCTCTCCCTCCCCCCCGTGTGTGTGTGTGTGTGTGTGTGTGTGTGTGTGTGTGTGTGTGTGTGTGGAGGGCAGAAAAATCAGCTGCATTTATTTATGTATTTGTAAATACATAAAAAGGAGAGCCTGCCCCCTTCCTCAGGCAGACCTCCTTCCCTCAAGGCCCCACAGGACCACCAAAGGTCTGACACATGGAAGGTGGAGCTAGCTTCACCTGCGGCTCCAGAGAGCAGGATCTGAACTCATGACTTCACATGACAAGAAAGGAGATTCCAACTCCACATCAGGAAGTACTCTTTGAGGGTTAGGGGTGTTCCTCAGTGGAGCGGACTTTTTAAAGCAGTTTTTTAAGCAGAGGTCGGGTGGTCATCTGCCAGGGATTCCTCAGCTGTGATTCCTGCATTGCAGGGGGTTGGGCTGGATGACCCCTGGGGGTCCCCTTCCAACCCCACACTTCTCTGATTCTGCCCCCTGCCTGAACCCTTGCCTTCCTGCGCAGGTGGGCGCCGCATCGACTGGATGAGGCGCTGGAGAGTCTGGGAGCTCCACCGGGATTATTTCCCCATCAAGGTATGAGAAAGGGGCTGGCAGGGCAACGGAGGGTCTGCCTTCCTCCTGAAGGATGCCAGGAGTCCCTGGAACTCCTGGAGACCAGATAACAGAGAGGCAGGAGGTGGCGGCCGTCAAAGGCTGTTGGCCATGGAATCTGCGCGCTGCCTGTGAATGTGACCTTCGGGTGGGGGTCCAAATGCCAACGGACTCGCCCCTCTTGCCTTGCAGCTGGTGAAGACGGCCGAGCTGCCCCCGACGCGGAACTACGTCCTGGGCTCCCACCCCCACGGGATCATCTGCGCGGGGGCCTTTTCCGCCTTCTGCACCGAGGGCACAGGCTTCTCCCGCACCTTCCCTGGCCTCCGTTCCAGCCTGGCCCTCCTGGCAGGGCTGTTCCACCTGCCCGTCTACCGGGAGTACATGATGAGCTCAGGTGAGGCCAAAGGGAAAGAGATGGAAAAGAAAGAGGGGGGGCGGGAATTGGGGTGGCCCCTCCCCTAAGGAGCATCTTCAAGAACTCTGGCTGGCCCATCAAATGGGAGAAACCACTCCAGTCTCAGGAATTACCCCCCCCCCCGAGCCCCTGGGAATAAAATGTCTGTTTTTCCTGCCATTCTTTGCTGCTGTGCAAACGAAAAGGGGTGTTTGCGCAAATCATGATGATGATGATTATTTATACGCCACCCATCTGGCTGGGTTTCCCCAGCCACTCTGGGTGACTTCCAACAGAATATTAAAAACACCAAATATTAAAAAACTTCCCAAAACAGGGCACCCTTCAGATGTCTTCTAAAAGTCAGATAGTTGTTTAATTCCTTGACATCTGATGGGAGGTCATTCCACAGGGCAGGTGCCACCACCGAGAAGGCCCTCTGCCTGGTTCCCTGTAATCTCACTTCTTGCAGGGAGGGAACTGCCAAAAGGCCCTCAGTGCTGGATCTCAGTGTCCGGGCTGAACGATGGGGGTGGAGACGCTTCTTCAGGTATACTGGACCAAAGCCATTTAGGGCTTTATAGGTCAGCATCAACACTTTGAATTGTGATCAGAAACGTCCTGGGAGCCAATGAAGGTCTTTCAACACTGGTGTTATGGGGTCTTGGTGGCCGCTCCCAGTCACCAGTCTGGCTGTCGCATTCTGGATTAGTTGTAGTTTCCGAGTCGCCTTCAAAGGTCGCCCCATGTAGAGCACATTGCAGTAGTCCAAGCGGGAGATAACTAGAGCATGCACCACTCTGGTGAAAACAAAATAAAATAAAAAAATTCCTTCCAGTAGCACCTTAGAGACCAACTAAGTTTGTTCTTGGTATGAGCTTTCGTGTGCATGCACACTTCTTCAGATACACTGAAACAGAAGTCACCAGACCCTTAGATATAGTGAGAGGGTGGGGAGGGGTATTACTCAGAGGGGTGGTGGGAATGGGTTTACCACAACAGGTTTACCACAGCTATCAGCCTATCACCCATTCCTACCACCCTTCTGAGTAATACCCCTCCCACCCTCTCACTATATCTAAGGGTCTGGTGACTTCTGTTTCAGTGTATCTGAAGAAGTGTGCATGCACACGAAAGCTCATACCAAGAACAAACTTAGTTGGTCTCTAAGGTGCTACTGGAAGGAATTTTTTTATTTTATTTTGTTTTGACTATGACAGACCAACACGGCTATCTACCTTTAACCACTCTGGTGAGACAGTCTGCGGGCAGGGAGGGTCTCATCCTGCGTACCAGATGGAGCTGGTAGACAGCCGCCCTGGACACAGAATTGATCTACGCCTCCATGGACAGCTGTGAGTCCAAAATGACTCCCAGGCTGTGCTCCTGGTCCTTCAGGGGCACAGTTGCCCCATTCAGGACCAAGGAGTCTCCCGCTCGCCCCCTGTCCCCTCAAACAGTACTTCTGTCTTGTCAGGATTCAACCTCAATCTGTTAGCCACCGTCTCTCCTTCAGCCGCTTCCAGACGCGCTGATCCTTTGCCAGCAACCTTTTTGCCCTTTAATCGACTCGCAGAATTTCAGAGTTGGAGGAGAATCGCGAGGGTCCTCTAGAGAGTCTAGTCCAACCCCCTGCAAAGCGGGAACCCCTGGAGATGTTTCACACCCACAAGTGGCTTTGCTTTCTCCCACTTCCAGGGATGGTCCCAGTCAACAGAAGGTCCCTGGACTTCCTCCTGAGTGGGCCCCCCGGGCACGCGGTGGTCATCGTGGTGGGGGGTGCTGCTGAGTCGCTGGATTGTGCCCCTGGAGAGCAGCGCGTCCGCCTTCACGGGAGGAGGGGCTTCGTGCGCCTGGCGCTGCGACATGGGTAGGGGCACCAAGGGGGCAAGGGGGTGTCCGGGGGGTGTTGGGCGCAGGCCAGCAATATCTCGGGCTGTGTGAGCATGGCAGCGCTTCTGGGTGGATCTTGCCCCAATGAAGCAATTGTGACGTCTGAAGGTCCCTGCCCTTCCTTATTACATTTTTCTTACGTTTTCACAATAACCTTCCTAACAAATAATTCCACTGTGGACTTCCCGCCCCCACAGTGTTTTTACTCAAACCTTTTCTACTGCGTTGTATTTTTATCTATTAAATACCACCTGTACAACATTTTAAGATAGTTTTCTCCTAATGTATAACAGGCCGTGAATGCCATATCCTAAGGTCCCTGCCCTTAGGGACCTTAGGATATGGAATCCTAATCAGCCCTGGGTGCTCATTAGGACAGATCCTGAAGTCGAGGCTCCAGTACTTTGGCCACCTCATGAGAAGAGAAGACTCCCTAGAAAAGACCCTGATGTTGGGAAAGATGGAGGGCACAAGGAGAAGGGGGCGACAGAGGATAAGATGGGTGGACAGTGTTCTCTAAGCCAGTGTTTCCCAACCAGTGTGCCTCCAGATGTTTTGGGACTACAACTCCCATCATCCCTCGCTAGCAATACCAGTGGTCAGGGATGATGGGAATTGTAGTCCCAAAACATCTGGAGGCACACTGGTTGGGAAACACTGCTCTAAGCGACCAACATGAGTCTGACCAAACTGCGGGAGGCAGTGAAGGATAGGCGTGCCTGGCGTGCTCTGGTCCATGGGGTCACGAAGAGACGGACACGACTCAACGACTGAACAACAACAGCAAGGTCCCTGCCTTCCCACAGCCTGGCCTACCTCGCAAGGTTCTTGGTTGGATCAAATGCTCTCCCTGACCCGACATTCCCTCTTCCTCCTCGCAGGGCTGACCTGGTGCCCGTTTACACCTTCGGGGAGAACGACATTTTCCTACAGATCCGGTTCCCTGAGGGCAGCTTCGCTCGCCGCTTCCAGCTGGGTTTCAAGCAGCTGACCGGCTTCGCCCCTTGCCTCTTCAGCGGGAGGGGCCTCTTCTCCAGCCGCTCCTGGGGGCTCCTGCCCATGGCTGCCCCCATCACGGTGGTGGGTAAGGACCCAGCAGGCTCCGCCTTCCGCCCCCCAAACACCCCCAACTCACCCACTTGCTTGCAAAGAGCCACAAACTCTTCAGCATCATACAAAGCGGCAGGTTCTGGCGTGCCTCTCTCTCGCCTCCTCCTAGAACTGAATCTAGGACCTGTGGGGTTGAATGGGGCCCCCCAAGGGTCATCTAGCCCAACCCCTCTGCGATGCAAGAATCAAATGCGCCGCCTCGTTTTATGGGGCTTGCTATGGAGGAAGCGGCTATTGCACACACACACACACACACACACACACACACACACACACACACACACACACACACACCCCCTGACTTCCTTCTCCCCTTCCTTGGAGGTTACTAAGCAGAGGTTGGTTGGCCACCAGTCAGGGATTCCTGCATTGCAGGGGGTTGGGCTGGATGACCCTTGGGGGTCCCCTCCATTCCTGTACTTAATCCACCCCAAGGCCAGGGTGCAAAGGCTGCTGGGGTGGGGAGGCCCTGGCTGCCATGGGGTGGGGGCGAGGGGCAGAACAGCCCCCCCAACCGTCCACGCTTCCTCTCCTTCCTGCAGTGGGGAAGCCTATCCCGGTCCCACTCCGCCCGCGCCCCACTGAGGACGAGGTGAACAGCTTCCACGCTCTCTACGTCGAGGCCCTGAAGGAGCTCTTCGATACCCATAAAGAATCCTGCGGCCTCCCGGCCTCCCAGCAGCTCCTCATCACCTAGAGGGACCCAGACTTGACCCGAAGCAGCACCAGGGGACACAAGGTTGTGGTTGGGGGGGAGACACACGGGAGACGTTGTTCCCCCCATCCCCATCTGTACAGACCATTTCCAATAAAAGGCGCTGTGCCTGATGTCTGATTTTGGGCCCTTGGGGCCCGAACCCCCTTTATGTGCCCGCCTGTGGAGCCCAAGGCTGGTTGTCTCATTCAGACCTGCATTATTAAGGCGAGGTTTGCAGAGCCCGGCAGCCAGAGAAGCAGGCCGTGGCCCTGGATCCGTGGCGCTGGCTTGGGGGGGCTGCCACGAAAAAGAGGGAGGGGAAGCTGGGCTTGGGATCTGTTTCCCGAGGGGCTCGAGGACCCTTCTCTGACTGCAGGAGCAACTCAGGACATGCCTGGGTCGGGTGGAGGCTGGGCAGGGGGGTGCCAGGAGGCCCAAAGAGGGATTGGAGAGATGGCCCTCGGTTCAGCATTCCCCTTTGCCCACCCATCGTGTGCACTCTGTGCATGCCCCGAGGCAACCCCCAGCTTGCACCCTGGTTTTGAATGGAAATCTGGGCATTGCTGGTTGCAGGGAGCAAGTTACCCCCAGAGGTCAGAGAAATAAATGCAAGCAAAAAGCAGCCATTCAGCCCGATCATCCTTTCATGGTTGCCGAGGTGACTTGGAATCGGGGTATCCCTGGTTGCATTGCCCCCCCCCCAGCTATTCAGCCCCATCTTTATTGTTGCAAGAAGATTTCGACTTCTAAGGCAGGAAAGCATAAGCCCCAAACAAAGGCCTGCAACTCCTTTTAGAAGTGACCTTTCCCCTCCACAATTCCTTTCAGAGAAGCATCATTCAAACCTCATTATTTGCCATAAAACAGGTGGAGTGACAGACAGACATTTGAGTCCATGACATTGTCACCTGTCCGTCAAGGTGTCAGCGTATTGCCTGCCTTTCCCTCTCGGAGCAAATATTTTACATTCCTTTTGGCATCACAGTCATGTCAACTCAGTTCTGCTCCCCCAGTCTCCTGTGCCAATATTGTGATTCTACAGTGTGATTTTCTGCCTTTCCCTTAATCAGGTCTGGTGTTGCCCATTGACAGCTGAGAGGTGCTGTTCTGCTTCTGGGATTATGGCCCCCCTGCTCTGCCCAGCACTGCGGCTCAGAAACACTTTATTTATGCTTTTCTATTTCTTGTTTTACCCTCCTGTACAAAATAAAACTGTTTGGATATCTACAGTGTTTTTCCATTGCTTTCCATTCATACAATAGGGTTTTATTGACTTAAACTGATGATTTCCACAAACCTGGGAAAGCTCAGTCAGTAGAGAACGAGACCCTGAATCTCAGAGTCATGGATTCAAGTCCCACATGAAGCAAAAGATTCCTGCGTTGCACCGGGTTGGACTAGATGACCCTCGTGGTCCCTTCCAGCTCTACAATTCTATGATTTTATGGTTCTACTAGTAGACATTAAGCCCGTTAAATTAACGGGTGCTAGAACATATGTGGTCAAACATTTGTAAAAACAGACTTGTTCCACATCGGGGACACGCGCAGAGCTGACCGAGCGACTCCCGCTTGACATCGCTCGCCCGCCGCCACTTGTAATGGCTGCTGCCGCTTAGAAGTAAGTCCACGCGAGCGCGCACCCGCCACGTGCCCGCACACACCCGCCGCTTCAGCAGTTTCGCCCGGCCGCCCGAAGTCTCTGTGTTCCAAGTCCCAACAGCTTTCCGTGGGGCACATGCGCAGTAGCGCCATCCCAGGGACACAGGGACTGGACGCAGAGACACTTGCACTTTATTATATAGGATTTGATGCCCTGCTGTTGGATGGGTGAGGTGTTGACCTGCTCTTTGCAGAGGGTTTTTCAGAGCGCTGCAGACTTTGCCTGCTATTTACGCAGCTATTCTTATAAAAGCCATTGTCCATTAAGGGGATTTAAAGTTTAAGGGGCTGCCAGCGCTGTATCTGATTGGGTGGCTGTCAAACGACGTGGCTCCTGATTGGTCAGTTTTCAGGTTACAAGGAAAATGGAGGTTTCTCGCCTTATTTGGGCATAATGTTGTGAATGCAGCTGTGTATGTGTAGGGGGGTTGAATTATGTTTGTGTGCACCTGGTTTGGGGAGGGGAGCGGGGTTGGACTAGATAGCCCTAGGGGCCCCTCCCGACTATAATTTTACAATTCGATGTGGAGGGAGGGCCTTCAACTGAGATCTGGCTAAAAAGAGCAAGGCTTGGTGGTGAGCCCCTTCCAGGCTCCACGGGGGGCACAAAGCTCTCCCCTTACCCCTCAAAAATAGGGAGAGGGTTTTCCTGCCCTGAGGCAGGAAGCAATGTCATTACCAGAAAAGGGTTTGCGTCATTTCTACCTTTGCCCCCTCCCGGGTCAGGTCAGCTTGGATCTCTCTGCCCTGCCTGGCAGGAGGAGGAGGCGGAGGCGGCAACCTTTGAACTGCTCCCAACTGCTCAGAAATCCCGGTGATTTCTCATCCTGTCTTTCTTCCAGGGGCACCTAAAGGCCACCAGGAGGAGCTGCGCTTGGTCCCTTTGAAAGGAAGACAGGTGCAACTGCGGATCCTCAGAGGACTCTTCACCTGCTCAGAGGCACTCTTTCTTTCCTAGAGCTACTGTGTCACAAAAGCTGCATTAACTGCATTGCAACGAGGCCGGGGGGGGGGGGCTTGTCCTCTGGGCAGCCCAGGATCTCCACACACACTTCCCAAGCTTGTGCCCCAGAGAGGCCAATTCGGTGCTGCTAACACAGTTCTTTCACTTCACCCCGGGAAGCACACTCCATTGTTACGCCAGGCGAACAGATGCCAACCAAAGGGGTTGGGCCGGATGACCCTTCGGGTCCCTTCCAACTCTTCTGTCTTTTTTATGACTCTCCAATGAGCGTCATGGTCTCTGCCGCACTCTGCTCTGTCAACTTCGTACCGTTTTTAAAAATGTATGTGTTTTTAGACTGGTTCTGAGCTGCATTTTGTTGCATTTTGTGCATCTGCTTGAACCACGTGCATGGAAGGAGATTGATTTATTAATCATTATCATGATGATGGTGGAATGGGACCAACTCTGAATTACAAAGATGTCTGCAAACGTGACCATGAAGGCTGGCATTCATCTCAACCCTGCCAGGTGCAAATCCCTTGCAGGCAACGGTGGTGCCTGGAGACAGACAGTGGCCAGAGGAGGAATGACTGCTTTGGGGAGCAGCGAGAAGAAACGCCATAGCGCTTCTGCAGCAGCACAACCAGACGCCTTCACCTGCCCCGGCTGCAACAAAACATCTCTCTCCTGCATCGGTCTCTAAAGCCACAGCAGGCACTGTAAACTTCCTAGAGTTTGACCTATCCCTCAAAGGCGCCCTCCTCCATTGTCTCCCCAGACAGACAGGTGCCAATCTGGGTTCAGCTAATCTGGAGTGCTTCCAGAAGCCAGTGCAGGGACTCCTGCTGGCATAATGGGACCCCCCCCAAAATCCACTCCAGGATGTCAGGTGAACCCCCAGAATAACATGCAGGAGGAGGGGAGGGGAGATTGTTCGACTGGGCAGACAGAAATGCTTGCAATGACAGAACGAATAATAGGTAAAGGTAAAGGGACCCCTGACTATTAGGTCCAGTCGTGACCGACTCTGGGGTTGCAGCGCTCATCTCGCTTTATTGGCCGAGGGAGTCGGCATATAGCTTCCAGGTCATGTGGCCAGCATGACAAAGCCGCTTCTGGCGAACCAGAGCAGCGCACAGAAATGCTGTTTACCTTCCCGCCGGAGCGGTTCCTATTTATCTACTTGCACTTTGATGTGCTTTCAAACTGCTAGGTTGGCAGGAGCTGGGACCGAGCAACGGGAGCTCACCCCGTCGCGGGGATTCAAACCGCCGACCTTCTGATCAGCAAGCCCTGGGCTCTGTGGTTTAACCCACAGCGCCACAGCACACCCACAACGAATAATAGAACAACATAATTGCAGAGTTGGAAGGGTCCCTCAAAGTTCCTCCAGCCCCACTGTCATCTAGGGGCCCATAAATCTGCCCAGCCAGTCCTCCCCCTGGGCTTACGGCTGCTGAAGGACCGTAGCAGGTTAGAGCACCTGCCTGGCATGCAGAAGAGCCCAGGTTCCATCCCCAAAGGGCAGCATCTCCAGGTGAGGCAGGGAATTCCTTCCTGGAGAGGCACGGATGACACTGCTGCCAGTCACAAGGCAGAAGGGCCAAAGGTCTCCGTCTGAGGCAGCTTGCAGAAGGCAGGCGGGCCAATCGATCCTGGCACCAAAACCTTTGTCTCGTGGGCTGAGAGGGCAGGGCGGCCCTGGGATGAGGGCCAAGGGGAAGGAGCCGAGGGCCAGCCTGGCGGCTGCTGATTCCTATACATAGAGCCCTGGAGCTCCTGGTCTCCCTCCACCCACCCCATGGCTATGGGGCTGGCAGGGGCATCCTCCCCCTCCCCTCCTCTCTGGCTTCTTCTCTGCCTACTGAAGTTTGGGGGCTTCCTTGCACCAGAGAGATTGGCTCTGGTGCCCTGGCTGGGAGTCAAAATAATGATGATGATGATGATGATGATGATGATATATTATTTGTACCCCGCCCATCTGGCTGAGTTTCCTCAGCCACTCTGGGCGGCTCCCAATCAAGTGCTAAAAACAACACAGTGTTAAATATTAAAAACTTCCCTGAAGGTGCCTCTAGACATGCACAGTTTGGGAGCCTCTGGGCTTCACCCTTTTGCGCTCCCTGGAGCCTGGAGGAGAGCGCACCCAGGTCTCCTTTGCCTCACCTGGGTGACAGCAGCGTCCTGGGGACCAAAGTGCAGCAGGCGGCAGAGAGAGACGTGTGCATTGCAGCCGCGGGCAGGACAACGTCTTCTCCTGGACAAGTGAGGCTCCTTCCTCCTCCTCCTGCCCCAAATGCTGCCCCCTTCCCGAGGGCATGGGTGAAGGGGAGCAGGTGGGCTTTGGGATGCAGGTCGGAACACACCTGCGTCTTAACGCTCTCCCTTCTGCCGAGGCAGGGGCACCTCCTGGCTGGAGTCCTGCTGCAGAGCCCCCCCCCAACTCCTCCCCCCCTGTGGCTTTTCTCCCCAGGACCTCTTCCTTTTCCTCTCCCTGCGACCGAGGGTCAGAAGATGGCTTTGCAGAAGCACCTGGAGGCTCTTAGCGTCTTCCAGTGGGTCCTCACCTTCCTCTTCTTTGGTAAGTTGGGAACTGGGGCGGGTGGGAGAGAGGGGCAGATGGGAAATATAGATCGAGGTGGACCAGCGTCCCCCCTGCCCTAGATGGACCCCTTCAGACAACTCCCCACAACCATGGAGGCCGGCCAGCCCCTCACCTGCCTCTGGCCTCCCCCCCCCCAGGTGCCTTCTTCTCCGTTCTCCTGGTCTACCTGCTCTTCACCTCCTACTGGTCTATCAGCGTCCTGTATTTCGCCTGGTGGATGTTTGACTGGGATACGCCAGAGAGAGGTGAGTTCGAATCCCCCCAACCCTACCCGGAGGCCAGCTGAAAGGCGCCTCTCCATGTCTGAGAAGGGTGCTGAGCCCCACACGCAGACCCACACAGCTTGAGCTGCTGTCTCGCCCTGCCCCTCCTCCTCCAGGTCACCCCCTTCCCCTGGGGCAGCTTGCGACCATCCCAAACCTGTTTTTAATCACTGCTACTTACTGTTATCTATTTTCCAAGACAGCTTCCAATAAAAGACACAATGGCAGAAGGGTTTTTTGTCTCTCTATGTGTGTGTGTGTATATATGGAGGGTATTTATCATTATTTATTAAATTTTACTATAAACAAACACACGAAACCGTGTGACATAATGGCAGAAGGGTTCTCTCTCTCTCCCTCTCCCTCTCCCTCCCCCCCCCGTGTGTGTGTGTGTGTGTGTGTGTGTGTGTGTGGAGGGCAGAAAAATCAGCTGCATTTATTTATGTATTTGTAAATACATAAAAAGGAGAGCCTGCCCCCTTCCTCAGGCAGACCTCCTTCCCTCAAGGCCCCACAGGACCACCAAAGGTCTGACACATGGAAGGTGGAGCTAGCTTCACCTGCGGCTCCAGAGAGCAGGATCTGAACTCATGACTTCACATGACAAGAAAGGAGATTCCAACTCCACATCAGGAAGTACTCTTTGAGGGTTAGGGGTGTTCCTCAGTGGAGCGGACTTTTTAAAGCAGTTTTTAAAGCAGAGGTCGGGTCGTCATCTGCCAGGGATTCCTCAGCTGTGATTCCTGCATTGCAGGGGGTTGGGCTGGATGACCCCTGGGGGTCCCCTTCCAACCCCACACTTCTCTGATTCTGCCCCCTGCCTGAACCCTTGCCTTCCTTCGCAGGTGGGCGCCGCATCGACTGGATGAGGCGCTGGAGCGTCTGGGAGCTCCACCGGGATTATTTCCCCATCAAGGTATGAGAAAGGGGCTGGCAGGGCGATGGAGGGTCTGCCTTCCTCCTGAAGGATGCCAGGAGTCCCTGGAACTCCTGGAGACCAGATAACAGCGAGGCAGGAGGTGGCGGCCGTCAAAGGCTGTTGGCCATGGAATCTGCGCACTGCCTGTGAATGTGACCTTCGGGTGGGGGTCCAAATGCCAACGGACTCGCCCCTCTTGCCTTGCAGCTGGTGAAGACGGCCGAGCTGCCCCCGACGCGGAACTACGTCCTGGGCTCCCACCCCCACGGGATCATCTGCGCGGGGGCCTTTTCCGCCTTCTGCACCGAGGCCACTGGCTTCTCCCGCACCTTCCCTGGCCTCCGTCCCAGCCTGGCCGTCCTCGCAGGGCTGTATTACCTGCCCGTCTACCGGGACTACATGATGAGCTTAGGTGAGGCCAACGGGGCGAGGAATGGAGAAGGAAGAGGGGGGCGGGAAGTCCTTAGGAACATGACACATGGAGTCCCCAGCGGGTCTTGCGCTTCTAGCGGGTGGGGGTGGGGAAGTGGGGTGGCCCCTCCCCTAAGGAGCATCTTCAAGACCCCTGGCTGGCCCATCATATGGGAGAATCCACCCCAGAGCCCCTGGGAATAGAATTCCTCAGCAAGAAAGTCTGTTTTTCCAGCAATTCTTTGCCCCTGTGCAAATGAAAAGGGCCGTTTGCGCAAATAATACGCAGAATTGACCTGTGTCTCCATGGACAGCTGTGAGTCCAAAATGACTCCCAGGCTGCGCACCTGATCCTGGCTTCAGGGCTACAGTTTCCGCATTCAGGACCAGGGAGTCCCTCACATCTGCCTGTCCCCCAAGAACAGTAGGCATACTTCTGTCTTGTCAGGATTCATCCTCAATCTGTTTGCCGCCACCCATCCTTCAACCGCTTCCAGACGTGCTGATCTTTTGCCAGCAACCCTTTTGCCCTTTAATCGACTCGCAGAGTTGGAGGAGAATCGCGAGGGTCCTCTAGTCTAGACCATAGAATGATAGAATCATAGAGTTGGAAGAGACCCCAAGGGCCATCCAGTCCAACCCCCTGCCAAGCAGGAACACCATCAAAGCATTCTTGACAGATGGCTGTCAAGCCTCTGCTTAAAGACCTCCAAAGAAGGAGACTCCACCACACTCCTTGGCAGCAAATTCCACTGTCGAACAGCTCTTACTGTCAAGAAATTCTTCCTAATGTTTAGGTGGAATCTTCTTTCTTGTAGTTTGAATCCATTGCTCCATGTCCGCTTCTCTGGAGCAGCAGAAAACAACCTTTCTCCCTCCTCTATATGACATCCTTTTATATATTTGAACATGGCTATCCTATCACCCCTTAACCTTCTCTTCTCCAGGCTAAACATACCCAGCTCCCTAAGCCGTTCCTCATAAGGCATCGTTTCCAAGCCTTTGACCATTTTGGTTGCCCTCTTCTGGACACGTTCCAGCTTGTCAGTATCCTTCTTGAACTGTGGTGCCCAGAATTGGACACAGTATTCCAGGTGGGGTCTGACCAGAGCAGAATACAGTGGTACTATTCCTTCCCTTGATCTAGATGCTATACTCCTATTGATGCAGCCCAGAATTGCATTGGCTTTTTTAGCTGCTGCATCACACTGTTGACTCATGTCAAGTTTATGATCTACCAAGACTCCTAGATCCTTTTCACATGTACTGCTCTCAAGCCAGGTGTCACCCATCCTGTAATTGTGCCTTTCATTTTTTTTTGCCCAAGTGTAGTACTTTACATTTCTCCCTGTTATAATTCATCCTGTTTACCTTGGCCCAGTTCTCTAATCTGCTAAGGTCATTTTGAAGTGTGATCCTGTCCTCTGGGGTATTAGCCACCCCTCCCAATTTGGTGTCATCTGCAAACTTGATCAGGATGCCCTCAAGCCCATCATCCAAGTCATTGATAAAGATGTTGAATAAGACTGGGCCCAAGACAGAACCCTGTAGCACCCCACTAGTCACTTCTCTCCAGGATGAAGAGGAGCCATTGATGAGCACCCTTTGGGTTTGGTCAGTCAGCCAGTTACAAATCCACTGAATGGTACCGGTAGCATTGTCTAGCCCACATTTTACCAGCTTCTTTACAAGAATATCATGGGGCACCTTGTCAAAGGCCTTGCTGAAATCAAGATAGGCTACATCCACGGCGTTCCCTTCGTCTACCAGGCTTGTAATTCTGTCAAAAAATGAGATCAGATTGGTCTGACATGACTTATTTTTCAGAAACCCTTGCTGACCAACCCCCTGCAAAGCGGGAACCCCTGGAGATGTTCACACCCACAAGCCCCTTTGCTTTCTCCCACTTCCAGGGAGTGTCCCGGTCAACAAAAGGTCCCTGGACTTCCTCCTGAGTGGGCCCCCCGGGCACGCGGTGGTCATCGTGGTGGGGGGCGCTGCCGAGTCTCTGGACTGTGCCCCTGGAGAGCAGCGCGTCCGCCTTCACGGGAGGAGGGGCTTCGTGCGCCTGGCGCTGCAACACGGGTAGGGGCACCAAGGGCGCAAGGGGGTGTCCGGGGGGTGTTGGGCGCAGGTCAGCAATGCTCTCCCTGACCCGACATTCCTTCTTCCTCCTCTCCCTCCTCGCAGGGCTGACCTGGTGCCCGTTTACACCTTCGGGGAGAACGACATTTTCCTACAGATCCGGTTCCCTGACGGCAGCTTCGCTCGCCGCTTCCAGCTGGGTTTCAAGCAGCTGATCGGCTTCGCCCCTTGCCTCTTCAGCGGGAGGGGCCTCTTCTCCAGCCGCTCCTGGGGGCTCCTGCCCATGGCTGCCCCCATCACGGTGGTGGGTAAGGACCCAGCAGGCTCCGCCTTCCGCCCCCCAAACACCCCCAACTCACCCACTTGCTTGCAAAGAGCCACAAACTCTTCAGCATCATACAAAGCGGCAGGTTCTGGCGTGCCTCTCTCTCGCCTCCTCCTAGAACTGAATCTAGGACCTGTGGAGTTGCATTGGACCCCCAAGGGTCATCTAGATTCTAGCCCAACCCCTCTGCGATGCAAGAATCAAAGGCGCCGCCTCGTTTTATGGGGCTTGCTATGGAGGGAGCTGCGATTGCACACACACACACACACACCCCTGACTTCCTTCTAAGCTGAGGTTGGTTGGCCACCATTCAGGGATTCCTGCATTGTAGAGGGTTGGGCTGGATGACCCTTGGGGGTCCCCTCCATTCCTGTACTTAATCCACCCCAAGGCCAGGGTGCAAAGGCTGCTAGGGTGGGGAGGCCCTGGCTGCCATGGGGTGGGGCGAGAGGCAGAACAGCCCCCCCAACCGTCCACGCTTCCTTTTCAACCTGCAGTGGGGAAGCCTATCCCGGTCCCGCTCCGCCCGCGCCCCACTGAGGACGAGGTGAACAGCTTCCACGCTCTCTACGTCGAGGCCCTGAAGGAGCTCTTCGATGCCCATAAAGTGTCCTGCGGCCTCCCGGCCTCCCAGCAGCTCCTCATCACCTAGAGGGACCCAGACTTGACCCGAAGCAGCACCAGGGGACACAAGGTTGTGGTTGGGGGGAGACACACGGGAGACTTTGTTCCCTCCCCATCCCCATCTGCGCACACCATTTCCAATAATCAATCAATTTCCCTAACTGGGATGCAGAGAGAGTACAAAAGTATATAAGTCAAAGCATAAAACTGGAGTCTGTTTATTTTATTTTTAAAAAATATTTTTTATTAAACATTTTCTTGATTTACAAAGGTATGTGTAATGTCTGTCTCATATTTTTTCCATGTAACATTTTTACAAATCAGTTGGAGTCTGTTTATAAAACGATATTGTTGTTGTTCAGTCGTTCAGTCGTGTCCGACTCTTCGTGACCCCCTGGACCAGAGCACGCCAGGCACGCCTATCCTTCACTGCCTCTCGCAGTTTGGCCAAACTCATGTTAGTAGCTTCGAGAACACTGTCCAACCATCTCGTCCTCTGTCGTCCCCTTCTCCTTGTGCCCTCAATCTTTCCCAACATCAGGGTCTTTTCCAGGGAGTCTTCTCTTCTCATGAGGTGGCCAAAGTACTGGAGCCTCAACTTCAGGATCTGTCCTTCTAGTGAGCATTCAGGGCTGATTTCTTTAAGAATGGAGAGGTTTGATCTTCTTGCAGTCCATGGGACTCTCAAGAGTCTCCTCCAGCACCATAATTCAAAAGCATCAATTCTTCGGCGTTCAGCCGCCTTTATGGTCCAGCTCTCACTTCACTTCCGTACATTATTACCGGGAAAACCATAAAACGATATATTTTAAGGCAGTGATGGCTAACCTTGACACTCCAGATGTTTTGGGACTACAACTCCCATCATCCCTGACCACTGATCCTGTTAGCTAGGGATGATGGGAGTTGTAGTTCCAAAACATCTGTTGTGTCAAGGTTATTCACCACTGTTTTAAGGTAAAAGTAAGGCAAGCACAATAAGGTTACAAAGTGTCTCTCCGTTTATAGCGACATAGTTTCATCACAGCATCTCTCAGAAATTCTGCTACCTTTATACTTTTGCCTAAGGCTGTTCCGTAGAAAGGAAACCGCGGAGAAGTCAGAGCAATTCGACCTTTTTCTTTCTGCACGGGGTTTAGATCTTTGCCGTGTGAAAGGCGCAGTGAAAGAAAGCGCGTGCAATAGTTCCCACCTTGTGCCACAGCAAAGACGACGCCTTTCCGGGTGTGGAATTTGCGGGGATCTTCCTTGCAGGGTGGCAGGTGGCGTGACGTCAAATCTTGCAAGGGAAAAAGCTCTGCGTTGGTGGGGATCGTATATACAGGATAGGGGACGTAAACATGGGTGGGCAACGGGGGTGGGGGTGTGCCAGGAGGGCATGGGGGAGCGGGTCTCCGGTTCAGCATTCCCCTTTGCCCATCCGACCGTGCGCGTCGTGTGCACTCTGTGCATGCCCCGAAACAATCCCCTTCCGAGCTTGCACCTTGCCTGAACGATTGCTTTGGTTCAGTGGCTGGGACGAGACCCACATGGAGCCCCTAACCCGCGATGCATGCACAAGGCAGCAGAGGGCGCCGATATGGGTGGAAAGTGTGTGTGTGAACGGGGGGACACGTGTATTGTGGTGGTGAGCTGCATTGTGCAGCCCTGCCACGCACATCCACGCCCGAGCTGCGCGCACTCTCGGCCCGTCTTGCAGGAGGCGCTCAGTCCCTGCGCAGGATTTCTGGAGGGTTAGGATACGAGAGCCGCCTTCCTTTCCCGGCCTGCAAAAGCGAGATGATGCGGTTAAAAGAGGCGAGGCTGCTTTGCTCCGGGTGGAAAATTAGGCGCTTCCTCTCAATCAACTACAGCATCAGGCACCGCTGGGATTCGAACCCAGGATCTCCTGTTTACTAGACAGGCGCTTTAACCAACTAAGCCACGGCGCCGCGCGTTGCCTTCTCTTTCGGCGGCCGGAGCTGTTCATTGCAAGGGCGGCGGGCGGAGAGAAAGCCGCAAGACCCGGCACGGATCGTATTCGGACGGAACGGAAGGCGAAAGAACGAAATCCCGGACTGGAGTACTTTTTGGGTTGATGCTTTGTTTTGCACAGAAATGCCAGTTCTAGAGAGAGAGAGGATGTTTTCCGGGGGTCCAACAACAACGACGAACGAAGAGGCGGGGTGGCGGTAGGGGGCTGCAGAGGCGAGAGGGAGATGAGCGCCCGCAGCAATACGACCCCGTCCCCGGCTCCAAATCCAGCTCCAAAATAAGCAACAGATGAGATTTGAAAAGGAGCGCCTGCCCCGATGAGGCTCCAATCGGAATATTGGGGGCATTGGAGGGATGCAGGGGAAATGCCAGACCTCCCCTCCCCTCCCCTCCCCTCCCCCATACACCCCCGGCCTGCCTTTTGCTTTGCCGGGGAGCAATGTCAAAGGGATCCTTTAGCTGCGATCCCTGTACTGCAGGGGGTTGGGATAGATGACCCTTGGGGGACCCTTCCAGTTCTGTGATTCGCCGCGGGGCTGCGAGGGGAGGATGCTGCTCGCTAGGTTAATTGATGTTCCCTTCTTCCCCTCTCTCTCCCCCCCCCACACTCCCGCGCACCCCAAACCCTCCCTTGCCAGCCCCCCACCCCGTCCTCCTTCCACTCCGTTGCTTCATTTTAACGAGCGGGAGAAGCGTCGCTTTGGGTCGATCCGGGGAGGGGGAGCCCGGAGTCGCACCCCGCGCATCCCGTGCCAGGCCACACGTGATGATTCAATGGGGCGCTTGTCGTGGATGGATGCTTTGTGGGCGCGCAGGGGGGGGAGAGGAATGTTCTCCCCCCTCCCTCTCCGCTAATGACCTGCCTGCTGCCATCGCCTGCCAAGAGTTGGTTAAGGGGCCACCCACAGGGAGAGGGGGTGGGGGGGGCGCGCTGGCTGCCAGCACCCAACCTCCAGTCAGTTGCCAACCTCCAACCGGGGGGGGGGGCACACCACACGCAGGGCAGGGTCTGGGAGTCAAAGCCCCGAATGCGGGGTAGAAGAGGGGTAGGTAGGTGGGCGTTCTATTCAGGGTCTGGGAGTCAAAGCCCCGAATGCGGGGTAGAAGAGGGGTGGGTAGGTGGGCGTTCTATTCAGGGTCTGGGAGTCAAAGCCCCGAATGCGGGGTAGAAGAGGGGTAGGTAGGTGGGCGTTCTATTCAGGGTCTGGGAGTCAAATCCCCTGCGGGGTAGAAGAGGGGTAGGTAGGTGGGCGTTCTATTCAGGGTCTGGGAGTCAAAGCCCCGAATGCGGGGTAGAAGAGGGGTAGGTAGGTGGGCGTTCTATTCAGGGTCTGGGAGTCAAAGGCCCTGCGGGGTAGAAGAGAGGTGGGTAGGTGGGCGTTCTATTCAGGGTCTGGGAGTCAAATCCCCTGTGGGGTAGAAGGGGGGTAGGTAGGTGGGCGTTCTATTCAGGGTCTGGGAGTCAAAGCCCCGAATGCGGGGTAGAAGAGGGGTGGGCAGGTGGGCGTTCTGTTCCTTCTCAGCTCCGCAAGGTTGCAACCTAGCAGAGGAGAAGGAGTGCCTCTGACCATGTGCAGAGACGCCCTCCTCTCCCGCGCAGGCAGCGCTCGCGCTTCCGGGCTGAAAAGGAGCATCGCCTTGCCGCGTGTCCCACCCCGCAGCCGCGCAAAAGGAGCCCCCGCTGGGCGCCCGCTGCTCTTGACCCCGACGTGATTCGAACACGCAGCCTTCTGATCTGGAGTCAGACGCGCTACCGTTGCGCCACGAGGTCAGCCGTACCAGGCGCTCCGGGCAGGCCCTTGCAAGGCGGCGCCTCCTCGGCGGCGCTTCTCTTCCTGAGGCTGCTCAGCCTCTCTCCTCCGTCCTCCTCCTCCGGAGCTGGACTCTCCTTCCTTGAGGCGGCAAGAGGCAGAGAGAGTAAGAGAATTGTGGAGTTGGAAGGGACCCCTAGGGTCATCTAGTCCAACCCGCTTCCATGCAGGAATCTCAACTAGATCATAAATGACAGATGGCCATCCAACCTCCAAGGAAGGAGAGTCCACCGCCTCTCGTGGAAGTCTGTTCCACCGTCGAACAGCTCTCACGTCTCATTTCTTGGACTTTGACTCCATTGGTTCTCGTCCTCCGCCCCCCCCCCAAGCAGGAAAAAAACAAGTTTGCTCCCTGTTCCATGGGGCAACCCTTGAGATAGTTGAAGATGGCTACCATATCTCCTCTCAGTCTCCTCTTTCCTGGGCTAAACATACCCAGCTCCTTCCACCGTTCCTCATCAGGCTTGGTTTCCAGACCCTGGATCATCTTGGTCTCCCTCCTCTGTCCACCTCCCAGCTTGTCAATATCCTTCTTAAAATGTGGTGCCCAGAACTGGACACAGGACTCTAGGTTGGGTCGTCTGACCAAGGCAAAACGACCCCCCCCCCAAGAGGGAGGTACCCGACAGGCAGTTTTAGTTTATCCGTCGATCCAACCCCTGATGTTTTCGATATCGATCAACTTCCTGCCATTGTTAGATGTGTTTCTCCTCGTGATGGAATGCTTTCTGAGATTCATCGAGCTGAAAGATCACACCAGTGGAAGTATGGCTGAGCTAATACTACTTCAGTGAACTTGAAATAGATTTCAGTAAATGTAGATAGAGTACCAACATATGACTGCAAAATATAGGCATTCAACAAAAAAAAATCTGGAAAGGAACAAGCTAGCAAAGTTTATTCCATGTTCTGGACAATCCCCCTAAATCTAGCTGGACCAACCGCAGTTGACCCATGCCTGGATGCAGTGATTGATTGATTTGCAACAATACGTGAGCTTTATTGTTTTTTCTCAGCTTCTACAGAAATACGGGCAGCGCTGGGGGAGGGCGAGTTGCTTGTTGAGTTATAAGTTCCTAAACATTTAATCAGACACAAGATGGGAGGCTCATGCCAACTCTGCAATTGTATGGTTTCTATTATTGCTGAAGCCCTCAAGCATATTTACTGTGATGAAATTGAAAAAGGAGCTACTAGATGACAGACGGAAAATCTTCTGCAAAAAATAAATAAATGGAAGAATTTGAATTCATTTCCATGCTTCACATTTCATAAAGTTAGCAAGGGCCTTATTTTGCAAATTTCACTGAGCAGATGTGCAAGTATTTACAGCTCACTCTCGCAGTTCGTATCAAACACTCGCGCTAATTTTGATGAAGTTGAACAGCAAGCGACATTTTACTCTACCGGATCAAAACTGTCAAAAGAACTTTCTCCAAGAAGCAAGTTTAGGGTACGTTCATGGATGCCCTTGTAGCCAACCGAGACAGAATTGGCGTGCAACGGTGTGCAGGAGTGAAGCTGGCAATTCTTCATTTTGGGTGAACCTGCGAGCCACCAAGGATCGGATTCACAATGGCGTCAAGATGTTAATGCAAGAATATCCAAAGGATGTTGACCTTAGTCTAGACGATGAACTTTTGCACTTCCGCCTGCACGTCAAACAAGCTCACCTTGAGAAAGAACATTTCAGCCACCAATTATATATGTATCAAATAATATTCCTGGAGAAAATTCGGGTGGCGTTTCCAAATGTGGAATTGACATATTGTTCGCGTGTGCTGGTGGCAGACCGTTTTGAAGCAGAATGATTTAAAAAAAAAGAAAGAAAGATCTGCGGCCTCCTCAAGATCAGTTTTATGATCTAAGCCTTCTCTGCATAGAAAGTGATAAACTGAATTTAATGAAATAATTGACAAGTCTGCATCCAAAAGAGCTCGAAAGAAACAGTTCTGACTTTGTATATAGTGTAGGATTATAATATAGCTGTGATTCCCCTATGAATGTTCTGTGTGGATGCCTTTATTCATTTCATACTTTTATATAGTTATTACAGGTTGTATATTTATAAACCACCTTTTTTATCCACGCTAAAATCTGCTTTCACTGAGCAGATAAAGAAGAGGTCTTGGTTGGGGGCTTCCCGGAAGGGGCACCTGCTCGCGGACCGTGGGGGGAACAGGAGCCGGAGAGGGAAGAGGGAACGTGGATGCGTGGAGAACAGACTCTGAAGGAGAGCAAGTCTCGAGGCGGAGAGGGAAGGGACCCCCAAGGGCTATCTAGTCCAACCCCTGCCATGTGACAGTGACCGGGAAGGAAGGAAGGAAGGAAGGAAGGAAGGAAGGAAGGAAGGAAGGAAGGAAGGAAGGAAGAAGAAAGAAAGAAAGAAAGAAAGAAAGAAAGAAAGAAAGAAAGAAAGAAAGAAAGAAAGAAAGAAAGAAAGAAAGAAAGAAAGAAAGAAAGAAAGAAAGAAAGAAAGAAAGAAAGAAAGAGGCACGACAAAGGGCCAAAGTCATCGAGTGAGGAAACAAGAGCCGGTGGAGGAATAGAGATACCAGGTGGGGGCGGAATCAGGCTCCAGGAGACAGGGAAAGGCAGAAGCGGAGGGGAGAGGAGTGGAAGAGGAAGAGGAAGAAGACAGGAGGTCTAGGAATCCCCAGTCACCCGGGGGTCCCGCGTGGTGCTGGCTGGAGAAGGGGCATCTCCATGCTGGTCGGGAAAGGGGCGCCCCTGGCGGCTGGTCTGGAGGTTGCTCGCGGGGGGGGGGGGCGCGCTTGCGGATGATGCCTTCGGCCAAAGCACCGCGCCAGGCAGCGCAGGTCCCCTTCACGGTCCTGCATGGGAGGGTGCAGAAACGCGCGCGTGTGAACCTGCCCGTCGCCTGGGAGGGCGCTGGGCTTCCTTCGGATCTGCGGGTTTCGAGTCTTGCAGCTCACCTCCCCCGAGTTTGTCTAAGGCTGACGGTTTGAAAATTTTAATTTGTTCAATTTGTATACCGCCCTCCCTCCACAGATCTCAGGGCGGTTTACAACATAAGAATGCAAGATAAAAAAATCACACAAAATACAATGTCCCCCCTTCAAAACACCCCCCCCCCCATTTAAAAGGGATGTCAAAGGCTTGGATTAAGAGGAACTTTTTCGCCTGGCGCCTAAAGGTTGTACAATGAAGGCGCCAGCCGAACCTCATTTTTTATTTAAAATAATAATAATAATAATTTATTATTTATACCCCGCCCATCTGACTGGGTTTCCCCAGCTACTCTGGGCGGCTTCCAACAGAACATTAAAATGCAATAATCTATTAAACATTAAAAGCTTCCCTAAACAGGACTGCCTTCAGATGTCTTCTAAAGGTCTGGTAGTTGTTGTTCTCTTTGACTTCTGGAGGGCGCCACCACCGAGAAGGCCCTCTGCAGAAAAAGCAGAGCGGGCAGGGAACAGAGTGAGTTTTCAGCTGCTGGGTCTGAGACGTCTCCCCGTCCCCCTCCCTCCACGCAGTGGCTACCAGGAGCCTCGAGGTCTGAGCGCCCTCGCTGGACTGTGCAAGCGCCGAGGAGCGCTCTTGCACCCGTCGGGGCTGGGTGGGCAGTCCAAAGCGGGGGTTGGTCTGGATGACCCCTGGGGGTCCCTTCCAACTCTACAGTCCCGCGATTCCTTCGCGGCTCGTGAGCCTGGTAGCGCGCTCGTGCGCGTGCTCGTTGTTGTTGGGGGACCTGCCAGGTGCGCTCTGGAGGGGGGGGGCGCATAACAGGTGCCGTGGGTGGGTCTTCTGTCCCCGGCGCTGCCTTGCCTAACTCGGGGGGTGGGGGCGCCGTTTATCCAGCGAAGCCGGCGCGGGAGCGTGTTGGGGGGCGGGAAGGGGGTCGTGAGCAGCGTCTCCATTCTGGGTCCTCCCCCCGCCCTGCGCCCTTGTCCCCAAGTGCCCTCTCTCCCCCCACTTTCTCCTCCTCCATCCTCGTCTCTGACGTCAGGAGAGAGCCCCCCCCCCACCGCGCCGGAGTGATGAACCCCCCGCCGCCCCGGAGGCCAGGAGAGGGCGGGGCTTCCCGGCGGTGGGCGGGGCTTCTCTCCATCTTTATAGGGGGAGGCGGAGGAGGGCTCTCCGCGCGTAGCCTGGGCGAAAAGGGACCGAGGAAGAAGAGGAGGAGGAAGACCCACCGACCCAGCCTCGGTTCCCGGCGTCTGCCCGGCTCTCCTTCTCTCCTTGCGCGCAGCAGGTACTGCGGAGTGGGTTGGGGGGCAGCTCACCTCCACCAGCCCAGAATCTCCGCGTCCTTTTTTCATTCCGGGAGGGGGGACGAGTTTCTATAGGGCAACCCATTTTACTGAGATCGGTCTTTGGGGGCTCAGGGAGGATTTGCGGGGAGGTGCACGAAGGGGGTCGCCTGGGGAGAACAGATGGGGGGGGCTGGGAACCGCCCTGATCTTTGAGAGGGAGGGGGCTTGTGCTAGGACTTCCTTTTCTATTTCTCTCCCCCACCCCCAGTCTTGCAGGACCCTCCCGGCATTGTCTTCTTCCCGGCTGGCGATGGGAGTCGTCCCCCCCCCCCCCGGTCGAAGTGAGCTGGGAGGGAGACGCGTCCGACGCCCCCATCACTTCCCCACTGCAAAACCTCTCGGGAAGGGGGAGCCGCTCCTGGCTCTGCCCTCTTCTGCCAATTAGTGCCCCTACCGGGAATGGTCCGGGGAAAGAGGGGGTCCATTTCCGGCCACCGCCTCCCATCTCCTCCGAGAGAAGCCCCTCCCAGCAGGGGGCCTGTGCTTTGCCTGGGGAGGGGGCCGGTTCGTCCTGTGGGTGGGTGGGTGGGGGGGAGGCGACGAACAGCCGGCTCGCCCAGAGATGCTTGGCTGCGGCGTGGATCCCCATTGAATTCTCAGGTGCCCCCCTCCCGCTCCGCTTTCTCTCTCCCCCTCCCGCCCCACTTCCAGGGGAGGGGTGGTGTTACATTTCCTTTCTTCGTGCCTGCTATTTATAGGGCTGGGCATGTGACTTGGGAAAGGGGGGGGGGCTCATCGGCACAGATGGAGCCCAGAGGGGGGGCGAGGGAGGGATGGGAGATGGAGGGAGGGCGGCCAGGAAAGATGGAGGAGGAGGAGCAGGGCCTCATTGCCACCCCCCCACCCTGCCTCCCCCCCACCCCACGTCAGATCTTTGGGGTGGGGGGTGGGGAGGGCTATCAGGATCTCTCTGCGTTGCTGCAAAGCTCCTTGCTCCCCCCCCCCCCCAGCACACCATCTGCTTTATATGGAACTGGTTCAATGCTGGGAAAGCGGGGGCGGGGGAGGAGTCTGGTGAGGTGATCGTTTTAATTGGCCCCCCTGGTTAATTTCCATTCCCGTCAGTCTTGGCAGTTCCTGATTAATCCCCATGAAGATCGATGAGGATTGATTGTGGGGCAGCACCGGCGGGGGGGGGGAGCGTGGCGGCAGAGGTCACGCCAAGGGTATGGGGGGGCGCAGCTTCCCCTCCTCCGCACAGGTGGGGGGGTGCCTCTCCCACGTCCTCCCCACATCTCTGCCCTATCGCAGCATAGCCCCGGCCGGGACACACACGAGGCAGCTCCTCCTCTTCATGCGGCGCACAGATAAACTGCGGAACTCCCTCCCGCAGGAAGCGGCGGTCGGTGGCTTCCAAAGAGGATCAGGCAGATTCAGGGAAGAGGAGGAGGCCAAGGATGCCTCCAGGCCTCAGAGGCTGCGTGTGTCGTGCTTCTCCCTCTGCTGCCGGAATCAGATAACACAGCGAAAGTCTCTGAGCAAGGGCAGTTTCCAGGAATCGCAAGGGTGTGTGGGGTGGGGGTGGGTGGGAGAGAGCTCCTGTGGGGGCAGGTGGTTGGCCATCCTGAGGACAGGATGCTGGGCCAGGCGGGAGCCCTTTGGCCAATCCAGCTGCAAAGCTCTATTTGTTTGCTTGTTTATGGAAAGTGGATCTCCTAGACGCCTTTTGAGGACAGAGCGCCACAAAGTGCGTCTATGGGTGTGTGTCTGTGAGTGCACACATATAATCAAAGTGGGGTGTTAGGCGAGAGGAAATACCTCTGCTGAGGGACATCACACTCCTTCTGGGGGTAGTTTGTCCACCGTCGGTCCATGAGGCCAAAAAGGGGGTTTCTGCACCTGCTGTAGAGGGAAGTGAGGGGCAGGTGGGGCTCGTCCCCCTGGGAAGGGAGCCCTTCAGGGAGAAGGAAAACTCTGATCCTCAACCTCCGCTGCCTTGAGGGAGAAAAGACTCAGGAGTAAACCTGACACAAATCCAGAGTGGACTCCCTTAATGTTTGGATGGTTCCCTTCCAGCAACTCCTGCAGCCAGACTGGTGCCCAGTGTCTTGCTCTGCTTTCCTTTGGACCACACCAGTGAGGCTGAGAGGGGGGTCTTGTCATCTGGGCAGCCCAGGACCTCCAGACACAAGGCAGACGCTTGTGCCCCGGAGAGGTCATTTCGGTGCTGCTAATGCAGCCGTTTGACTTCACCCCTGGAGGCACACTCCATTGTCTCTCGAGACAGACGGATGCCAGCTGTCGACAACGGTCAAAATCCAAGTCCCAATGTCCTGCCACTGAGGAGGGGGCGATGGCTCAGGCCAGGCCAGGGTCAGCAACAGAGGGGAGATATCTGTGTGGGTTCAAGACCACCAGAGGCGGCCAAACAGTCAAGTTGCCCTCAGAAGATTCTGCAGAGAGACTAGAGCCCCCCCCCCCTTAAAAAGTTCCACCTTTGGCAGCCGTTGCCTCCTTAGGGGCAAAGGGGTTCCCAGCTGTGGAGATGCCACTCTTGGGGCTCTCTTGACCCCATCACCACAAGGAAGGAGCCTCTGTGGACCAGCCCTCAGAGTCTGGCAGTGGAGGTGTCTCCGTGGGGCTCAGGGGAGGCTCCTCCTCAGGAACTGGATTCGCTTGCTTAGCTTATTATTAGTCACCATGGGGCCATTGCTGAGAAGACCCTGCTGTGAGGCTGGCCTGTCTGCTGAATCTCCTTCACTGGCGGGGGCACTTAAGCAGGCCTGTGATGCAGCTCTCCAGGGGCGGGGGGGGGGGCAGGCTTGCATGGGTGCTTTGCCCCTGATGCCCAGAATTGCACAGAGGCCCCTCCTCTGTGTGCCCTTTGCAGGTGAGCATAAATCCTTGCTTCTTGCCGAGTGTCACATGATTCCTTCCAAGGCCAGGACCTGGCAATAAAGGTGGTTCTTTGGCTGGGGTGGGGGAGATGGGAGGATGGAGGGGAGAGAACCTGAGACCTGCCTCACGTGAAGCCCTTCCTGCCGCGGGAGCAAACGGATCCCTCTGACCCACCTGCAGGGAGATGGAAAATATCGGTCTTTCGAGTGTTTCCGCCTGGTTTTATATTCCAGGCCTCGTTTCTCCCGGGGCCTCTTTCGTCTCCCGGCTGAAGAGGCCTCGAGTTCTGCGGCATGGAATATTCATGACCAGTTGCTGAGGAAACACGATGCCGGCGTCTCAGGTGCGAGTCCCTACCTGGGTCAAGGGCTTCCGGAGCTCAGGTCCTGCAAGCCAAGGCTGGGCTTGGGTTTCCAGTGTCCCTTGTGGTTGGGGGGGGGGAAGCTGTCCTTGCCACAACCCCGTGAAATCAGCCCACTCTTCTGCTTGCTGAGATCCTGGCGTCTTCCTTCGTGCCCCCTTCACTCACCACCCCCCTGCCAGCCCCAGAGGCCACAATTTGTGGAGACAGGGAAGCAATAAGCTGCAGTTCCTATTAGAATGACAAATTGTAGAGCAGGACGGGTCCGTGACAGGTAGTCCTCCAACCTCTGCTTTCCAAGGAAGGAGAGTCCACCATCTTCAGAGGGAATCCCTTCCACTGCCAGAAAGTTCTTCCTGATGTTGAGTGGGAATCTCCCTTCAGAGGGGAAGACCCTTGGCTCTGGTCCTCCCCTCTGAAGCAGCTGGAAACAAGCCCTTCAGATGTTTGAGGATGGCTCCCATATCTCTCAGTCTCCTCTTCTCCAGCCTAAACAGACCCAACTCACTCAAGTGTTCCTCTTCAGGCATGGGAGATTCTCTGAGTTCCTCTGGCAGAGAGAGGATGGTGTCAGTCCTAGCGCTGCTCTCTTCTGCCTCGGTCAGACCCCACCTGGAATCCTGTGTCCAGTTCTGGGCACCACAATTTTAGAAGGACGTTGACAAGCTGGAAGGAGCTCAGAAAAGGGCAAGCAAGACGATGAAAGGTCTGGAAACCAAGCCTTGTGTGGAATGGTTGAAGGAGCTGGGGAGGTTTAAATTGGAGAAGAGAAGACGGAGAGGTCATCTGAAGGGAGAAAGGAGCCAGCTTGCTTTCTCCTGCTCTGGACTGCAAGACTCAAACCAAGGGCTCCAAGTTACATGAAGGACGATTCTGACTCAACATCTGGAAGAACCTGGAAGACATTATGAGCCGTTTTGACAGTGGAACCGTCTCCCTGGGAAGGTGGCGGACTCTCCTTCCTTGGAGGTTTTTAAGCTGAGGTTGGATGGCCACCTGGGAGGGATTCTTTGGCGAGGATTTCTGCATTGGGGGGGTTGGACTAGATGACCCTTGGGGTGTCCCAACTGTACAATCAAACTATATGAGGGGAGTGGGGAGCTTACATGCCCCCAAGGCCTCATCCCATGGCAGAGTGGTGAAATTGTGTGTGTGAGTGAGTGAGTGAGAGAGAGAGAGAGAGGTTGGTCTTATGCAGGCATCCCCAAACCCGGCCCTCCAGATGTTTTGGGACTACAATTCCCATCATCCCTGACCACTGGTCCTGTTAGCTAGGGATGATGGGAGTTGTAGTCCTAAAAACATCTGGAGGGCCGAGTTTGGGGATGCCTGGTCTTATGGAAGCACAGACCTTGGAACTGTTTGCTCCCCATCCCACTCACCCCAAGGCAGACTGAATCAAACCCCCCCCCATTGTCCCGATTTTGTCTCCAAAGCGCCTGGGTTGAGGCCAGAGGCTGCCAGCCAGGAGCACCGCCACCACCAGTACAACCAGTACCACCAGTTCCCCACCAGTGAGAGCGTCCCTGGGAGGAGATCAGCCAAGTAACGACGAGCCGTAAAGCAGAGGTTTTCTCTTTGTTTATGTTTCCCTCTGGTGTTGAACTTCTCACAAATGCCTGTGACAGCGGGTTCAAGGCACAGTGGCTGACTCTGGGGGGCTGTGGGGAAGGGCAGGGGGAGCACACGCGGAACGAGGGCGGGGGGCAGTTCTGGATTTGAGGGAGGAACAGCGGACACCACTAGGGCCACATCAATGGGGCTTTTCATGGGTGGGCACCATCTGTGAGAGTCAGGATTGTAACTTGCTGTGCCTTGAAGAAGAGACTCCCCTGGGGGGGGGGTCTCCCCCTGACTGCATGTTTTACTTCCTAATAACACATCTGGGGGGCAAACTGTATAGTCGTAAGCCCCTTCTGGGAAAGGGGAAGCCAGGGGCACCCCACTTTCTTAATGCACAACATGGGACCCCTTCCCTCCCTGACAGTTATCGTGGATTTGGCCATCTAGCCCCCTTCGTTTTTGGGGTGCCAAAATGGGTGTTTTGCTAGGACTCAGGTACTGAGCTGCAGCCCTTTGTCTGGAATAAATGGGGGGGGACCCTCGCCTAAGCGCAGGAGCTCCGAATTGGCCCCCAGGTTATGGGGGTCATGATGTCATGCGCCCCACAGCCTTGGAACCTGACTTCCGGTGGCACCAAAGTTTTGTGGGTGCTCGGGCCCCCAGGGCCCCCTATAGTTGCTGCCCCTTCCTAAGCACTTCTTTGATGGGGGGCTCTGAAGGCATTTTTTCAATTTCTCGTAAGTTCCCAAGCTTGGCAAATGTGGGGGGGGGGGAGTGGGGAGCAAGTTCCTGAGCTGCAGCTGACCACACACCTACTTCCGAGTAAACCCACTGAAGTTAATGTCCCCACACAAGAGCAAGGAGGCCCTGGGCTGTGGCTGAGACACAATGGACAAGGAGCTGTCTGTTTGCCTGTGGATCTGTCCAGAGGTCTGTATCAACACCCATGAAAGCTACAGAAAAACCAACACTTGGCGGGGGGGGGGGGATTAGACTGAATATTGCCTCTGCCAGGAAATTGGGGTGGAGCCCAGGCTAGTCCTTTCCTGGAGAAAGAAAGGGGGAAGGCTGCTTAAATGGAGCCGGGGGCTGGGCCTTTTCTCCTTCCCACCCCCCCTCCGGACAGTCTGAAAACTGACTCCGCCCCCCCACCTCTGGGCTCTGCAGCCTTCGCCCCCTTTCCGATAACACAGAACCCTTCAGAATACGACATTCTCACCCCCTGTGGCCTGGCCGCCGTTAGACCTGCCCACTTAACCTGAAACGCTATGGCCCCCACCTGCCCCCTCCCGCCAGCCGGTGTGGGCGAACGTTAGGAGATTCGGGACGGGGAAAAGGTTCACGCAGCACGTAGCCCAACTATAATTAAGCCGAGTTGACAAGCCAACGGAACAGAAAGTGCTGTAGTTTAGAACTTGTGGACACCCGATGTTGGAGGATTCAGGATGCTTCACGCAGCGCAGTTAAACTGCGGAACTCCCTGCCACAAGAGGCAATGGCGGCCACCAACTTGGATGGCTGCAAAAGAGGGTGAGGCGAATTTATGGAGGAGGAGGAGGAGGAGAGGGCTGTTTTCTGTCTCCACAATTGGAGGCGGTAAATGCTTCCAAATACCAGTGGCTGAAAATCACTGGGGGTGGGGTGGAGAGTGCAGCTCTTGCACTCGGGTCCTGGCTCGGGGGCTCCCCAGTTGAAGCATTGAGTTGTCCCCTGTGAGGACAGGATGCTGGACTAGATGGGCCGCTTTGGGCCTGATCCAGCAGGTTTTGCTGACATTCTTCTGAAGGTATTCTCTGCCCTGGGGTGGGAAGCTTGCAGGAACACAGAGAGGCTAGTTCTGCGCTGGTTAGATCAGGAGAGCGGGGGGGACGGACACCCTCCATGGGGGACGCAGGCTCAGCGCACCTGATTTGGGGAGGGGAGGATTTTCTGTTGTGACACTCCAGGTAAAATGGACCTTGGTGCTGCTTCCAGGGGTTACCTGGATTGTACCTGATGGACAATTGGCAGGGAGAATTTGTGGGGAGGATGAGAATGACCAGGAGGAGCGCATCTCCATATCCAATCTGAGTCCTGTTCACGTGGTTTGAGTCTCATTATTCTGCACAGAGTTGGACAATGAGAAACGCCCCATCTCTGTGATGCCCCATCTTAGTTTCCCCAGTAATCCCAGTTTCTGGAGTGTGTGTGTGTCAATGGATGAACTGGCCCCTGTGCATTATACCTCTGTGAAGAGACCTTACCTTTGGCGACATCACCTTTCGAAAAACACACTTTCCCCACTTTCCGTTTACTTCTTTTTTGCCTTTGAAATGTTTGTTTTTCCTGAAAACACGATTTGGATGAAGCGGCAACAGCGAAGGGTTTGGCTTTGACACACCGGCAATAAGGAACAAAGGCAGCCCATAATAAGACTTCTGCTTGTTTGTATTTTCTATGTGCCCTAAAAAACTTTTTTTTTTTTTTTTTTTTTTTAAATCTGTCCGAAATGGCATCTTAAGGTGTGGCCGTGGAGAGGGAAACACGCGTCTGAAAACAAACGGATAGAAATAAGAGCAGAGCCACAGAGATGAACTGTAAACAGGGCAGAGAAAACAAGATTTTTTGGGGGTGGATGGGGAGGAATCATACTATAGAAGTTAACCCTCCCCATCACCTCCAAAAGCCCTGTGCACAAGGAATATTTTTGCACTGTGTGTGTGTGAGAGAGAGAGAGAGAGAGGGAGAGAGGGAGAGACAGAGACAGAGACAGACAGACCGACCGACCGACCCATGGCAGTGGGGCAGAAGCCCAGAGCCTGGGATGGGTGCAGTGCTAAACATGGCCTGCCCCACATCCCCCCCAGCTTGCTCTCCCAAGGGGGGAGTTTGAGGACGGATACCAGGAAGATTCCTCACACAGCACTAATTAGACTATGGAACTCCCTCCCACAAGAGTTTGTGAGAGCCAACCACTTGGAAAGAGGACCAGACAAATTCATGGAGGAGAATAAGCCCATCATGGGCTCCTGGTCTCCCTCCACGGTCAGAGGCAGCAAATGCTTCTGAATACCAGTCTCTGGAGAGGGGCGAGCTCAGCTCTCGCACTCGGATCCTGCTTGCGGGTTTCCCATAACAGGCACCAGAGAGAACAGGAGGCTGGACAATTCCTGCCTTGCAGGGGGTTGGGCTAGACGACCCTCAGGGTCCCTTCCGACTCTCCAATTCTATGACTAGATGATCTGGCTCTTAGGACCACAGAACTGGGGAGCCGGAAGGGACCCCGAGGGTCATCTAGCCCAACCCCCTGCAAGGCAGGGACCACACCTATATGCCCCACTGCCAGGCCGGTCCCCTTTTGGATTTGGGACTAGTGGGTTGCGGTGGGAGGGGGCCACGTCGCCACCCTCCCTTCCCTCCCCAGGCAGCAAAGCGCCTCGAGTGCCGCCCCTTCCCCCCTTCTTGCCCTTCTGTGTCTGTCTAACCGGCTTGTTTTCAGAGGCCCATGGAGTTTGGGGACCCCCGGCCAGCGCGGAGCCCCCCAGGGTGGTTTTCATGGAGGTTTATCTCCCTGCAGCCGCACAAGTCTGTAGCCCCGCGTGTAGACATGAAGCTGGAGAGCCCCAGCGCCGACTCGCAGCTGGAGTTTGTGGTGGCCACCGAGAAGGAGTTCGAGGAGATCCTGGCCATGTCGAAGGGCATCTACGGGGGGCTGGACTACCTCCCCAGCCGCTACCATGCCTGGATCCGGGAGCCCAACCGCACCGTCGTGCTGGCCAAGAAGAACGGAGCTGTGGTGAGAGCGGTGGGGGGAGCCGGGCCGGCCAGCTTCGTCCTCTCCCCCCACCAGAGCCTTTCCTCCCAGGGCCCCCGGCTGGCCTACGCGGCCCCGGGGGTCCCTGGGAGGCGGAGGCTGGGGGGAGAGGACCTCTGTCACCTGGGAGGCTGAAATGGATGGGGGGGTCATCTTGGTGGGTGCTGCTATGGAGCAACTCAGACTAAGGAGGGAGCAGTAAATTTGCTGCCTGCCAGGATCCTCGCTAGGGATTTCCTTCCTGCATTGCAGGGGGTTGGGCTAGATGGCCACTGGGGGTCCCTTGCAACTCTTACGATTCTATCCTTACCCTTGTTGTTTTCCTGCATGGGAATAGGAATGACAGTAAGCAGAAGCCAAAACGCTCAGAGCCTGCAATTAAAATTTAGCTGCGGCTCCTGCGTTGCAGCAGGGGGTTGAGATAGATGACCATTGGGGGCCCCTTCCGTTGCAGATTTTTAAGGAGAGGCCAGGTGCTTTGGCTGTGATTCTTGCACTGCCAGGGTTGTGCTGGATGACCTTTGGGGGTCCCTCTCGACTCTACGATTCTACAAAAAAAAAAAAAGGAAAAAGGTACTCTATAACCACAAAACCACCATGGAGGTGATTCAAATGATATAGTATCTCTCGCATGCTAGGGATCAATAGGAAAAGAGCCATTGAGCAACCACATTTGAAATAATACGGCGTGCCGTTCTGGTCGCCTCAGCCCAAAAAGGATATCGCAGAGTTGGAGAAGGTTTAGAGGAGAGCAGCCAAAGCGATCGAGGAAGATGGAGCGGCTCCCCTGTTACGGGGAAGGCTGCTGGGTTTGGGGCTTTTTGATTCAGAGAACAGGTGAGGGAGGGCGAGGAGAAAGTGGAGAGGAAAAGGCTTCCCTCCCTCTCTCCTAACACAAGATCAGCCAGTGGAGCTGATGCTGGCGATTCAGGGCAGAGAGAAGGAAGTCGTTTTTCATACAGTGCACAGATAAACTGTGGAACTCCCTGCAGCAGGAGGCAGGGGTGGCTGCCAACTTGGATGGCTTTCAAAGAGGACTAGGGAAATTCATGTGCTGGGCTCTGCCTAGACATCTGGAGGCAGCGATGCTTCTGGATCCCAGTTGCTGGAATCTGCAGGAGGGGATTCGGATCCTGTGTTCAGATTCTGATTGTGGGTTTCCCTTTGGGGAACCTGTTTGACCCCCCGGATGCTGAACTAGTTGGGCCCCCACTGGCCCGATCCAGCTTCATCAGGGGTCTTCTGGTCTCTTTATTCGGTGGGAGGCAAACTGCATTTCCATGGCCCCGATCCAGGCAGATCTTCTGAGGAGAGGGAAGCGCTTGCTCCTGCGACCAGCCGTGCCTTTTGCTCCATAGCAGGGTCCTGAGCAGCCCGAGACTCCCTGGCACCCCCCTTCCACTTCTGTGCCCCTGGTGCCAGCTTCTGGGCGCCAGAGAAAAGGGATCCTTTGTGGCTTTCTCCCCCACCCACCCCCCCAGATCGCACTCTTCACACACATCGGGGTTGGGGTGGGGAAATTGGGGGAGCCTGGAGCTTATGGGTAAGTCTGTTGCACACGCACGTGTAACGCCGGCACCGGAACTGGACGTGACTTTCGCCCTCGCCGCATCTCTTCCGGGGGGGGGGGAGGGTTCCAGGAAAGCGGGGGGGGGGGAGGGAAGCGGATTAGAAATGGAGCCAAACTGTCTGGTCAGATCAAATCTGCCGCCAGCCGATTCTGCCAATTTAAGCGGGAGCCTGGATCCTACCGGGGTGGATGCGATTGGACCCCCCCTAGCCTTATGGCACTTGGTAAGGGCAGTGTGGGGGAGCACCCCCACCCAAAGTAATGGGATGCATGTGACCTCCAACACCTATGGGTCATAAAATCTTAGTCTGGACTGTTTGGGGGAGAACGGCAGTCTTGGAGCCTTTCCCTCTGGGGGGGGGGGCTCAGTGTGCCATCTTGCTTTTATGTATGTGCCTGGGGAAACCAAGTGAGATGGTATTATTATTAATATTATTAATATTATTACTATTATTACTATTATATTTCCTGAGGAGGCTGGATCCCTCCAAGGCAAGGGTTGGGCATTAAAGCCCTCGCTTGCTGGGCTCGCCTGCAGATGGAAAGAGGTTGGCACGCCCTCCATCGCCCCCCCCTCGGCCCAATCCCACATGCCCGCTTAACTGTCACTCCTGGGCTGGGCTAGATGACCCTTGGGGACCCCTCCCGACTGCGATTCCTCCAGTTCCGGTGCCTGGGCGTTCCTCTCTCTTTCTCTTTCTCTTTCTCTTTCTCTCTCTCTCTCTCCCGTCTACTGATGATTTAATGGGATTCTGTTTCCAGCTTCACTCTGGGCTTTTCATTTCTCTCTCTCTCTCTCTCTCTGCCTCCCTATCTCTTTCTCTCTCTCTCTCTTTCTATTTTTTTTAATAATTAAAAAAGAAAAGAAAAAAAAAGCAATGGATAAAAACCGAATGATTTTCGCTGGATTTTATTCACGTAGGTGTGTGGGGGATCAGGCCCCCCGTCCAGGAAGGTGGCGGGGCTCCCTCGGAGGAACCGTGGAGGGGCTGCTGCAGCGCGGATCCTAAATCCTTACAGTTCGGCCTCAGGACAAAATAAATGTCTCCCTCTTTGTGTGTCTCTGCTCTTGAGACCCCCGTAGCGTAAAGGGCCCCGTCCAATGGTACTAGTATGATCAGCTTACTCTGTGATCTTCCCTATATATAAATATATATCTATATATATATACCCCTCTATATGCCTGTATTTTTTTGTTGTTCTCTTTTCGTGTAATTGCTTAAAAATGTGTGCCAACGCTTGGCATTTGAACAGCGGTTCCCCCCCCCGCTCCTCTCTCTCTGCCTCCCTCCTCACCCAACCCCCCCTGCCCGCCCGCCCCACCTGCCCCCTCACCTAACTATGTTTAATTAACGCCACCATTTTTTTCCAGATTTTTTCAAGATTGTAGGTGACTTGGTGCAGCGCACTAAGGGTTAAACTCTCTGCTCTCTCCCCTCCCCCTCCCCCACCCTATATCTCCCCCTCCCCTCCCCTCCCCTCCCCTCCCCTCCCGCCCCCACAACCCAACAACCAGATTGGGCTCCAGTCGGTCTACATCATTGACTCCGGGGAGACGGCCTTGGTGGAGGGGCTCCGCGTGGCCCCCTGGGAGCGAGGGAAGGGCGTGGCCGGGGTCCTCCAGCGCTTCTGCTCGGAGATGGTCAAGGAGAAGCACCCCGAGGTCAAGGTGTCGCGCTTGACCCGGGACGACAAGCTGGGACCCAAGGACTTCAAGAAGTACCGTGTCATTGCAAAGCAGGTGAGGGCAGTGGCATCGGAAGCCGCTTGGGCACCCGGAGGGGCAAACCGGAGGCAGGGCGTTGCTACGTAGCGCACATGTACAGCGTCGCTATGTACGATGCATGCACGCTACGTAGCGGGTTGCCAGCGGTGCCACTCCAGCGCTGTATGGACGGTGCCAGGATCCTCTGCTCACGGCTGCAGCAGCGAGCAGAGGAACCTGGCACCGTCCGTACGGCGCAGGAGTTGCGGCGCCGGTAAACCGCATGCCTTGTCACCCCTGGAGACGTGGCACCGGGAGCGCACCGCCCCCACTGCTCCCCCGTTGCTACGCCACTGGGTAAGGGAGCCGCATGGATAGAGGTACGTCCCGTCCCCCCGCCATCCCCGTGTCGGAGCACATGGAGGGAGGGAGGAACTCTGCACATGCACAGAGTCACTGGCAATCAAGCCTGGCCAACAGGGGAGCACCCAGGGTGACCCAACACTAAGAGATCGTAGAATTGTAAAGTTGGAATTGTAGGGATGTGAATAGATCCTGAGAGAGCATAAGAGATTATCCTTCCTTCCTTGTGAGTCCAGCGGAGAGAATCCCTTTGCAACTTAGATGGGCAAGTTTTAGGCCAGGGGTCAGCAAACCTTTTCAGCAGGGGGCCGGTCCACTGTCCCTCAGACCTTGTGGGGGGCCGGACTACCGGTATATTTTGAAAAAAAATATGAACGAATTCCTATGCCCCACAAATAACCCAGAAATGCGTTTTAAATAAAAGGACACATTCTACTCATGTAAAAACATGCTGATTCCCGGACCGTCTGCGGGCCGGATTGAGAAGGCGATTGGGCCAGATCCGGCCCCCGGGTCTTAGTTTGCCCACCCATGATTTAGGCTTTCGGTTTAAGCGATCCAGGATTGCTTTAAGGGGGACTGGTTTTTCCTGGTATTTGCCCCCTTTCCACCCTTAAAATAATAATTGCACACAATCTTGCAAAAGGTAAGAAGAGCCTTTACAGTCATACCTTGGTGCTCATCTGTTTTGGCTCCCGAGCGCCACAAACCTGGAAGTGAGTGTTCCGGTTTCCAAACTTTTTTGGAAGCTGGACATCTGACGCGGCTTCCAATTGAGTGCAGGGAGCTCCTGCAGCCAATCGGAAGCCACACCTTGGTTTTCGAACATTTTCAGAAGTCGAACGGACTTCCGGAACAGATTCCAAGGTATGACTGTCCTCTTGTAGAAGAGTCACTGATACAGCAGCTTTGTTCAGACCGGCTTAAAATGGTAATTCCGTTTCCAAGGCATCCTTCAGTCTAGCTTAAAGCAATGTCTGCGCTTTGGAGCTCAGAAATGCAGATGTTCTCACACTGTTGGGAAGAGTGACGGAAAAAGAGAAGAAAGAGGATATGGCCAGGCAGGTGGGAGAAGATGCATGGCTATTCCGTCCCCTCCCCCTGTCAGGGCAGAGAGGGAGGGTCTCTCTCAGAGTCCTCTCTAGCAAGCTTACAGGAAAACGCTGTGAGCTTCAGCTCCCACCATGTGTCTATCTAGCAAACCTGAATCGTTGGTTTGACTGCCTTGTGAATATCCCACAGGAAGGGATCCCCAGGATCATCTAGTCCAACCCCCTGCAATGCAGGAATATGCAGCTGGCCAAGATGGGGATTGAACCCGCAGCCTTGGCATTACCGGCACCAGGCTCTAACCCACAGTTCTATGACTCTAGGGAGCGAGGGGGGGGGGTTCTTTCTGAAGAGGCTCAGGCAGCCTTCTGTGTCCTTGGACCTATGTCAAATAGGTTCTGGGGTGGAGCTGCCGGTTCCCCCCCCCCCATCCCAAGTGGTGGACTCTGGGCTTTCAAATTTCAGTGGCACCAGAATTTGGCACCTCTCACCTTCCATCATGAGGGACATGGGTGGCACTGTGGGTTAAAGAAGGTCGGCGGTTCGAATCCCTGCGACAGGGTGAGCTCCCGTTGCTCGGTCCCAGCTCCTGCCCACCTAGCAGTTCGAAAACACGTCAAAGTGCAAGTAGATCAATAGGTACCGCTCTGGCGGGAAGGTAAACGGCGTTTCTGTGCGCTGGTCTGGTTCGCCAGAAGCGGCTTAGTCCTGCTGGCCACATAACCAGGAAGCATAGCTGTCAACTTTCCCCCCAGGAAATTCCCTTATTCCGAATAGGATTACTCGCAAGAAAAGGGAAAGATTGACAGCTATGCCAGGAAGCTGTACACCGGCTCCCTTGGCCAATAAAGCGAGATGAGCGCTGCAACCCCAGAGTCGTCCGCGACTGGACCTAATGGTCAGGGGTCCCTTTGCCTTCACCTTCCATCGTGAGAGGCCTTTGTTGTGGCAGCCTCTCGGCTCGGCAACCCACTTTGGGCAAACCGGCCGTGCTCCCCTAAATCTACCTCTGCCCCCTCTTCCCAGGCATGTTTCAGGACTGAGGACAGGTCCCAAGTGGGTGGGGTGGTGCTGTCTCTGTCTCGGCAGGCAGAGCTGCCTTCAGCTGGCCTTGGAAGTGGAGCACTGGCTGCTCCCTCTGGTCCTGGGTTCCTTGGGGTCAGATCCTGAGAAAGAACTCTCTGATTCCATCTCAGGACCTTTGCAGGTGAGGAGACTGCCTCCTCCTCCTCCTCCTCCTGCTCTGAATCCTCCTCCTCCTCTTCTTCCTCCCCTTCCTCTTCCTCCCTCTCTCCAGGGGATCCTGCTGGTGCGCTTTGATGCCCAAGAGCTCCTCTCCCGCCTGGATGCTGTGGTTCTGGCGCTGGCCGAGGGCGGCTTCTGCCCGGAGCCGTCCGAGCTCCTCCTGGAGAGCGAGATCCCCGAGGTGGTTCTGCGGGAGTCCTTCCAGCGGGAGGTCCTGCCCAACCAGACCATCATCCAAGACTGGCAGCCCTTCAAGGCCACCGCCGGCAACCTGAGCCTGCTGATGAAGAAGGACCTCTGCTGGGTGGTCGACCAGAAGGCGCGCCCCACCGTGGCCACGCTCAGCACCCGGCCCTTCCCCATCCCGCTGGGAGAAGACTGGTTCTACCTCAACATCGACGCCTTTGGGCGCCACCTGGCGCATGTCAAGAGCCAGCTGCTCCACCACCTGCGCCTCCAGGTGCCGGCCGCCCAGCAGGGGAAGGTCATGTGCCAGCTGTTCCTGGATCCGGCCCTGTGGCTAGACATGGCCGCCTTCTGCCAATCGGGCCTGGGCCTGGAGCTGGCCAAGGACTACACTGAACAGTACCTGCTGGAGTCCGACATCTGAGGGGTTGGGGGAGGCCAAGGAGGCAGCGGCTGGGGGCTCAGGGGTGGGTGGGAGAGGGAGGAGCGGCGGGGCCCCCACCTCCCCTCCCTCTCCCCTCCCTCCCTCCCTCCTCCGTCCGTCCCCCCCACTCCCCTGCAACGCAGCACTTTCTGAGCCTTTTAACATTTTATCCTGGAAATACTTGGTTACCCCGACCCAAACCCAGTGCCCCCCACACCCCCCCCCCGACGTAGAGGATGACTAGTTCTCCCTTCCTTCCCTGGGCAGCATTAGCAAGGTGGGGGGCTGGGTCCAGGGAGTTGGATGGGGCGGCAGCAGAGAAATCGGGGGTGGTGGGGCTTGGAGGTGGTTCTCACCTTGGCAAAGCCTTCTCCACCCCCCGCCCCGAGCGGCGGGCACCCATGGCTGGGAGAGATACCAGGCAGCCTCTGCGGCTGCCAAACAAGCCAGATCTTAGCGCTGTGGGGAAAGCAAGAGGAGTTTGGCCTAGATTCCACTTGCACACTGCTCTTCGCCGCCCTCGGCTCTGCTGATAATGAGCCGGGAGGTTTGGATGCTGAGATTTCACCTGGAACAGATCCCATCATTGCAAGCTCATCTTTAGGTCCATGAGGGCTAGAAACCTGGCTTTCTTTAAAACAGAGGCTGGGGTTCTCCTGGGCGTTGTGGTGCAACAGACACTTTTAAGGGAAGCCCATATGAGGTCCTGGGGGGGGGACCGCCAGAGAGCCACTGGCCCCAGTCAGGGCTCCTCCCAGACTGTTGTGTGTGTTTTCAGGTGGGGGGGCAGCGATAGTCGCACAGCAATAGCCCCTTTCACTTGTGCAGCCCCCGCCCCTCCGGCCAACCTTCCTCCCCCCCCCCCAGCCAGGAGCTTAGCAACAGCTGACATGGTGACGGAGGAGGCGCCCCCCACCCTTTGCAACGGTTGACATGGCAGCGGCTGAGGGAGCCTAGCAACGAGGCTGACGCACGGGGCGGCGCCTGGCAACGGTTGACGTGGCGATGGAGGCCGGTGATGTGATGACTGATGGCAGAAGGCACCAAGGTCGCTGCGACCTCCCCGGCCCGTGCAGAAGGGACCTTGTGGGGCTTAGCGGACCCTGGTGGACCAACTCACCCCCACCTGCCCCCTCCCCAAGATCTTGCCTTGCACTCCCCCCAGTCCCCAGCCCTTTCCCCCTAGCGCCGCTTTCAGACTGACTAACGTGCAATATTAGATTCTTGTAAATGGAGATATATTTATAAATCTATGGTGTGCAAAATGTGTGGGGAGCTTTCTTGCGCTGTGCGTGGCGGCCTGCCTGCGGGATCCTCTGGGAGTCAGAGCCGACAGGTGATCCCAGAACACACACAACACACACACCCCAACATACACAATTGCCTGCATTTCCTCCGGCTTGTGGGAAACTGGTATCCTGCTCTGTGTGAGTGAGAGAGAGAGGGGGTGCTATTCTGCCTTGCAGGTGGGCTTAGCTACACTTAGATGTACTTGAAGCCACTCAGAGCGGCTGGGGAAACCCAGCCAGATGGCCAGGGTATAAATAATAAAATTATTGTTGTTATTATTATTAGCTAGCCAGCTACTCCTGGTGGGAGACCCTCCTCTAACCACCTGCCCCTACTAAATGCCTTTGCTTGGCTGTTCTGCCCCATTAGAAATAATGATTAGCAGGTTCTTTAGAAGGGAATTCTCAGTCTCTCTCACATGCATAGAATCATAGAACTGGAGAGTCGGAAGGGACCCCCAGGGTCATCTAGTCCAACCCCGTGCAATGCAGGGATCTTTCGTCCAATGTGGGACTCGAACTCACAACCCTGAGATTGAGAGTCTCCTGCTCTATCGATTGAGCTCTCCATCACGAGTCATCATGAGACATATTTATTCATACACTGCATTTTCCGTAAGCGCATCCTTGCGCATGGGGCGGTTAACATAAAGAAATACAACAGCCTAAAGATAGCTGCACTACATCTACGCATTACAAAAAAGCAATACACATTTGCCACCATTTCCTCTGCTTAAGATTCCCGGTTTCGTTTGAAACGTCTTTGGAAGATGCAGGACAGTATATCTTGCAACGGCCTTTGGAATATTGTGTTCAGCTCTGGTGGCCCCAGGAGGCGGGAGCTGCTCTTGGGCTCGGATCCTGCTTGTGAGTTACCCATAATGGGCATCTGGTTGGCCCCCGCTGGGCTCGGTGGGCCATTGTCCTGGTTCTGCAAGCTCTTCTGAATGTCCTTACGCTTTTGAACTGTTGGGGGCATCCACATGTCCCGAGAGACGATGGAGTGCCCCTCCAGGAGTGAAACCAAACCACGGCATTAGCAGCATCGAAGTGGCCTCTCTGGGGTGCAAGCCTGGGCTGTGTGTCTGGAGGTCCTGGGCTGCCCAGATGACAAGACCCCCCCTCCCCAACCCTGCTGAGGTGGTCCCAAGGAGAGCAGAGCAATCCAGTTTGGCTGCAAGAGTTGCCGGAAGGAGGCAGACAATGCGCCGTCCAACTGCCTTAGGGACTCCACTCAGGATTTGTAGAGTTTGCACCTGAGCCCTGGGTACCTCTAAACACAATTCTTGAATGTAAGTCAAAATACACAGCTCTCATGTAAGGCAAGGGGTAAACCCCTCCTCATCTGTGTGCTTAGAATCATAGAATCATAGAAGTTGGAAGAGACCCCAAGGGCCATCCAGTCCAACCCCCTGCCAAGCAGGAAACACCATCCAAGCATTCCTGACAGGTGGCTGTCAAGCCTCTGCTTAAAGACCTCCAAAGAAGGAGACCCCACCACACTCCTTGGCAGCAAATTCCACTGTCGAACAGCTCTTACTGTCAGGAAGTTCTTCCTAATGTTTAGGTGGAATCTTCTTTCTTGTAGTTTGAATCCATTGCTCCGTGTCCGCTTCTCTGGAGCAGCAGAAAACAACCTTTCTCCCTCCTCTATATGACATCCTTTTATATATTTGAACATGGCTATCCTATCACCCCTGAACCTTCTCTTCTCCAGGCTAAACATACCCAGCTCCCTAAGCCGTTCCTCATAAGGCATCGTTTCCAGGCCTTGGACCATTTTGGTTGCCCTCCATTGCTTGTTTGTCCCGAAATCTTTGGAAGACGATCATCCGGTATCCGCACAACATGACCAGTCCAACGAAGTTGACATTGAAGAATCGTTGCTTCGACACTGGGGATCTTTGCTTCTTCCAGTACCCTGGCATTAGTTCTCCTGGGCGTTGTGGTGCAACAGACACTTTTAAGGGAAGCCCATATGAGGTCCTGGGGGGGGGGGACCGCCAGAGAGCCACTGGCCCCAGTCAGGGCTCCTCCCAGACTGTTGTGTGTGTTTTCGGGTGGGGGGCAGCGATAGTCGCACAGCAATAGCCCCTTTCACTTGTGCAGCCCCCCCTCCGCCCAACCTTCCTCCCCCCCCAACCAGGAGCTTAGCAACAGCTGACATGGTGATGGAGGAGGCGCCCCCACCCTTTGCAACGGTTGACATGGCAGCGGCTGAGGGAGCCTAGCAACGAGGCTGACGCACGGGGCGGCGCCTGGCAACGGTTGACGTGGCGATGGAGGCCGGTGATGTGATGACTGATGACAGAAGGCACCAAGGTCGCTGCGACCTCCCCGGCCCGTGCAGAAGGGACCTTGTGGGGCTTAGTGGACCCTGGTGGACCAACTCACCCCCCACCTGCCCCCTCCCCAAGATCTTGCCTTGCACTCCCCCCAGCCCCCCAGCCCTTTCCCCCTAGCGCCGCTTTCAGACTGACTAACGTGCAATATTAGATTCTTGTAAATGGATGGGCAGGGTATAAATAATAAAATTACCGTATTTTTCGTGTATAAGATGCCCCCATGTATAAGACGACCTCAAATTTAGAAAATTTATACACTATCCGTATATAAGATGCCCCCAGATTTTTAACCTTATTTTAAAGTAAAAAAACCTAGTCTTATACACAGAAAAGTATGGTATTGTTATTGTTGTTGTTGTTGTTGTTAGCTATCCAGCTACTCCTGGTGGGAGACCATCTTCTAACCACCTGCCTCTACTAAATGTCTTTGCTTGGCTGTTCTGCCGCATTAGAAATAATGATTAGCAGGTTCTTTAGAAGGGAATTCTCACTCTCTCACACACACACATTCATAGAATCATAGAACTGAAGAGTCGGAAGGGACCCCCAGGGTCATCTAGTCCAACCCTCTACAATGCAGGAATCTTTCACGCAACGTGGGGCTCAAACCCCCGACCCTGAGATTGAGAGTCTCCTGCTCTGTCGACTGAGCTCTCCATCACGAGTCATCATGGGGCAATCCTATATAATAAAGTGCAAGTGTCTCTGCGTGCCGTCCGTCCGTCCGTCCGTCCGTGTGTTTGCGCTACTGCGCATGTCCCCACGGACACAGGGATTGGACGATGCAGAGACACTTCGAGCGGCCGGCCGAAACTGCGCCGCCGCCATTGCCGTGTCCGCCTCCACCTCCTCCTCAGGCTGCCGCCGCCTCAGCCCCGTCGGGCGGCCCGCCCGACGGAGGCTGAGGCGCCGCCGCGGACGACAATGACGGAGCCGTGGTCGCAGACACCGAGGAGGAAGAGGCTGGCGGGGGCGGGGGCGCCGTCGTTGCGAAGGAAGGAACAGGGAAAGAAGAACGGAAAAATGGAGGGAGGTAGAATAGAGAAAGGGAGGGAGGGAGAAAGGAAGGAAGGAAGGAAGGAAACATGGAAGGAAGAATGGAAAAATGTAGGGAGAGAGGAAGGAAGGAAGAACAGAGGGAGGGAGGGGGGAGGGAGAAACAGGGAAGGAAGAACGGATGTTCTAGCGCCCGTTAATTTAACGGGCTGAACGTCCACTAGTTTATTCATACAATGCATTTTCCGCAAGCGCATCCTTGCACATGGGGCGGTTAACATAAATAAATACAACAGCCTAAAGATAGAAGCTCTATATCTATGCATTACAAAAAGTATATTATTGTTGTTACTTATTAAATTTGCATAATGCTCTTCTTGGGGTGGTTCACAACGCAGAAAACAGGATAAGAACACAAAATCTATCTATCTATCTATATAAATGTTCCCATTGCGTGCGCGGCAGACACCACCGTGCTCCGTAACCGCTGGACCAAATCTCATCAAATTAAGGAAACAGCGTACCATGAACATCAAGGAAGGATCTGGCATAATAAAAATTAAAAAAACCACACCTATCATACCTAAAATATAGAATAAAGGCAAAAAAAATTGGCACACGTATTAGACATCACCAGCAGAAGCTCTGAAGACACCAGCAGCATCCAATAGAAAGGCAGATCGCGCGCTTTCACCAGCAAAAGCTTTGAAGGGTGGCACCAAATAATGTTATCATCAACTGAGCAACGGAAACCACCAAGGCGGCCATTACCAGACAACCCACAGAGCCATTACCAGACAAAGGCAAATGGCCAAACCCAGAGCCACAGCCACAGGCCGCAACCCAAAAACACTCCCCCCCCCCAAACGCTCCCACAACAATCAACTCAACTAGCCCAAACCCTCAGCTGCAAAAACCCACAGTCAGGCCAGGGCCAAGGAATTGAGATACAGGGCGGAGGCCTTGGCTCGCATTTACATACTAGCCCCAGCCAAGGCCTCGCCTCTACTTTACAGCCTAAAGACTGGGCCTCGGCTCTACTTTATAGACTAGGCCTCGGCTCCACTTTACAGCCTACAGCCTAGGCCTCGCCACTACTTTACAGACTAGGCCTCGGCTCCACTTTACAGCCTACAGACTGGGCCTCGGCTCTACTTTACAGACTAGGCCTCGGCTCCACTTTACAGCCTACAGCCTAGGCCTCACCACTACTTTACAGACTAGGCCTTGGCTCCACTTTACAGCCTACAGACTGGGCCTCGGCTCTACTTTACAGACTAGGCCTTGGCTCCACTTTACAGCCTACAGACTGGGCCTCGGCTCTACTTTACAGACTAGGCCTCGGCTCCACTTTACAGCCTACAGCCTAGGCCTCACCACTACTTTACAGACTAGGCCTTGGCTCCACTTTACAGCCTACAGACTGGGCCTCGGCTCTACTTTACAGACTAGGCCTCGGCTCCACTTTACAGCCTACAGCCTAGGCCTCACCACTACTTTACAGACTAGGCCTTGGCTCCACTTTACAGCCTACAGACTGGGCCTCGGCTCCACTTTACAGACTAGGCCTTGGCTCCACTTTACAGCCTACAGCCTAGGCCTCACCACTACTTTACAGACTAGGCCTTGGCTCCACTTTACAGCCTACAGACTGGGCCTTGGCTCTACTTTACAGACTAGGCCTCGGCTCCACTTTACAGCCTACAGCCTAGGCCTCACCACTACTTTACAGACTAGGCCTTGGCTCCACTTTACAGCCTACAGACTGGGCCTCGGCTCTACTTTACAGACTAGGCCTCGGCTCCACTTTACAGCCTACAGCCTAGGCCTCACCACTACTTTACAGACTAGGCCTTGGCTCCACTTTACAGCCTACAGACTGGGCCTCGGCTCTACTTTACAGACTAGGCCTCGGCTCCACTTTACAGCCTACAGCCTAGGCCTCACCACTACTTTACAGACTAGGCCTTGGCTCCACTTTACAGCCTACAGACTGGGCCTCGGCTCTACTTTACAGACTAGGCCTCGGCTCCACTTTACAGCCTACAGCCTAGGCCTCACCACTACTTTACAGACTAGGCCTTGGCTCCACTTTACAGCCTACAGACTGGGCCTCGGCTCTACTTTACAGACTAGGCCTCGGCTCCACTTTACAGCCTACAGCCTAGGCCTCACCACTACTTTACAGACTAGGCCTCGGCTCCACTTTACAGCCTACAGACTGGGCCTCGGCTCTACTTTACAGACTAGGCCTCGGCTCCACTTTACAGCCTACAGCCTAGGCCTCACCACTACTTTACAGACTAGGCCTTGGCTCCACTTTACAGCCTACAGACTGGGCCTCGGCTCTACTTTACAGACTAGGCCTCGGCTCCACTTTACAGCCTACAGCCTAGGCCTCACCACTACTTTACAGACTAGGCCTTGGCTCCACTTTACAGCCTACAGACTGGGCCTCGGCTCTACTTTACAGACTAGGCCTCGGCTCCACTTTACAGCCTACAGCCTAGGCCTCACCACTACTTTACAGACTAGGCCTTGGCTCCACTTTACAGCCTACAGACTGGGCCTCGGCTCTACTTTACAGACTAGGCCTCGGCTCCACTTTACAGCCTACAGCCTAGGCCTCACCACTACTTTACAGACTAGGCCTTGGCTCCACTTTACAGCCTACAGACTGGGCCTCGGCTCTACTTTACAGACTAGGCCTCGGCTCCACTTTACAGCCTACAGCCTAGGCCTCACCACTACTTTACAGACTAGGCCTTGGCTCCACTTTACAGCCTACAGACTGGGCCTCGGCTCTACTTTACAGACTAGGCCTCGGCTCCACTTTACAGCCTACAGCCTAGGCCTCACCACTACTTTACAGACTAGGCCTTGGCTCCACTTTACAGCCTACAGACTGGGCCTCGGCTCTACTTTACAGACTAGGCCTCGGCTCCACTTTACAGCCTACAGCCTAGGCCTCACCACTACTTTACAGACTAGGCCTCGGCTCCACTTTACAGCCTACAGACTGGGCCTCGGCTCTACTTTACAGACTATCCCGAGTGGAGCCAAGTGGGGGGTGGGGGGAGGAGGGGCCCGAATAGGTCATGGGCTGACCCAGGGTGGGGGAAGTCACAGGGATGACTCGGGGGAGGGGGGACGGGATACCTCATGGGTCACTACAGGATGGGAGGAATCACAGGGATGAGACAACAACTGGGGGGGGGGGAGGACAAAACCCATAGCCCAGGGGGGGGACACATCCTCCCCCTTTAAGGACCCTGAGTCAGGCACCGCAAGGCGTGCCCGGGCCAGCTAGTAAGTAATAAAAACAAGAACAACAGAAACCAATGACCCCCTTGCTCTCACAAACACGTTTTAAAAGGACATATGATGTTAAGGTATAATTTCACTGCAACATTGTACTTAAACCTGCAGCTATTAGCAATAAATTTAACACAAACTCTCACTCCTCTTTCCCTTCCTTTCCCCCTGTAATAAAAGCCTGGCCTGAAACAGCCGCAGCTCATGGCTTGCATCTTGCGGAAGTTTCTCTCTAAAGCACCTAGGGGTGCTCAGACTCCCAAGGGTGCTGGAGGAGGCGTGTGGGTGTGGGTGTGTGTGAGAGAGAGAGATCCTCCGGGTTCTTCCCGCATCCCCACAGAGGGCTGTTCCTTGATCTCCACCCTCTGGGAAACAAACCAGGTGCCAAAGTGCTGAGGTCTCTGAAATCCTCCTCGCCTTAACAGAGATCAGGAAAAAAGTGGGTGGGGAGGAGAGCCCTTGTTTCACATGGAGCTCTGGGAATCCACTTGGGACGGCAGAATAGCTGCCCTCTCCTCTGACGTCCTGGGCGCCCCACCCCTTGCCCTTGCCCTTGCGTCCTGTTGCATCTGGAGATTCAACCTGAGCTCCGTCCCACCTGTGTAAGGAAGGACACCTGTGTAACAGAGACGTGGGCACCTTTCCATCTGGTTTAGCCCAGAGCCTGCCAGGGGAGGAAACCGCAGTTCAGCAGCAGAGCAGGGCATTGGGTTTCCACCCAGGGATGAGTGCCAGGATCGATCTCTGGCAGAACCCCCAGACAAAACCAAGGCCGGGTGGGAAGTGGATAGAGACACAGAAGTGAAGATTTGGAAGGGACCTCCAGGGGTCATCTAGCACAACCCCCTGCAAGGGAGGAATCTCACGTGAGGAAAGACATTTCTCTGGGCTGGATTCTGGGGAGCCTCTGCTGGCAGCCTGCCCACTCAGGGCAGGCAACGCTCCCCCGGGCACCCCAATTGGTCTGGCCCAGCATTAAAAGCACTGCCCTGCCTTTCTAGTGAGATGTGAGCAGGTAAGAGTGCCTCTGAGCATGTGGCAGAAAGCCTTTTCAGCAAAGCCCATAGCCTCCCCCCAAATGGGACCGATGGGAGCTGGTCTCCAGCTACAGAGCCCAGAACTGGACACAGGACTTATGCCCTGGTCAGACCCCACCCCAAATAAGGTGTCCAGTTTGGGGCACCTGGGTTTAAGATGGGTATTGACAAGCTGGAAGGTGTGCAGAGCTAGGCGGCCAAGATCACACTCCCCCAACACTTCTCAGGTGACAATAGGGACATCCCATTACAATCTCCTCCAACATTTCTCCAACAAAAAAAGGGCTGTCCTATACCATGCCCCCCCCCCAATATTTCTCCAGTGAAAATAGGGACATCTAAAAGCAGCACCTTCCAAGATAAAACCAGAAACCAGAATGGCTTCTGTAATTCCGGGACTCTCCCTAGAAAATCGGGACACATTGAGGGTCTGCGAGATGATAAACAGTCTGGAAACGAGGCCTTATGAGGAACAGTTGAGGGAGCTGGGGTGTTTAGCCTGGATGAGATGAGAACGAGTCCGAGAGGAGATAGGATAGCTGTCAGGGCCTGGCTGGATGAAGAAGAGCAATGGGAGCCATCTGGGGAACCCCCAAGGGAAACCCCAGAGGAGGAAGGCTCAGAGCTCAGGGATTGGCGGGGGGACACTGAGGTCAGAGGGAGGAGGCTGGGAGGAGGTGATGGATGCTGAAGGGGCAACGGGGTTGAGTGAGCAGGAAGAGCCTGTGACAGGGAGCAGTTCAGACTCCGAGGATGAAGCAGAGGAGGGGGGTCAAGAGGCTGCTGCAGAAACCCAGGAGTCTCCCTCTCCCTCCTCCCTGGCCTCCAAGAGCATGCAGGGTAATGAGGAGGGCGGAACAGAAGTCAGAGGTGCACAGGCGCAGTTTGGGAGGGCATGGGCAATCCATCCAGAAGATAATTGCATTTCGAGGAGTTTAGTGATCTAGCATGGCCATTTCTTCCTGCCTCTGTTTACTTCCCCTTCTCTATCTCTTGTTCTGCTCTTGGATGGCTGAGAACAGCCTTTTCATGCCCTAATCTGTGGAAGGAAGTAATAGGGCTGGGTACCTTCCTCCTTTGAAGTGAGACATTGGGAGAGGTGGCTGACTAATGAATAATCTGTACCAGGGGTAGGCAACCTATAATAATAATAATAATAATAATAATAATAATAATAATAATAATAATAATAATTTATTATATGTACCCCGCCCATCTGGCCGGGTCTCCCCAGCCACTCTGGGCGGCTTACAACAAATATCAAAATACATTAAAATATCACAGATTAAAAACTTCCCTAAACAGGGCTGCCTTCAGGTATTTTCTAAATGTCAGATAGTTGTTTATCTCTTTGACATCTGAAGGGAGGGCGTTCCACAGGGCGGGCGCCACCACCGAGAAGGCCCTCTGCCTGGTTCCCTGTAGCTTTGCTTCTCGCAGTGAGGGAACTCGCAGTGAGGGAAACGGGGGAAGTCCAACGAACAAGATAAGGAAATAAGAAAGGGGGGGGGAAATAGTATGTATTGTTTTGTGTTTGTGTTTTGTTGTGTTTTATTGACCAAGTTTATGTTGATGAATTGTATATTAGATGTTTGGAAACCCAATAAAAATTATTTTTTTTTAAAAAAGAATTTTTGTTTCCTTTAAAAAAAAAGTTTTCTCGACAAAAGTGTGGGAAAGGAATGTGTTTTGATAAGAGGTAATGCTGCGAAGATCTTAAGGTATGGCAAATGTATCACTGGACATTCCACTCACTGTTGGCATTCTTCAGCAGATATTTGATGAGCAAACGCAACGGATTAGATTTAAGGTTGATGAAATGGGGAATGAAAGCAGACCAGAGAAGGGTGGAAAGTGGAACTGAAGAGGACACAGAGACTTTGGAGGACAAGATGGGTGAAGGATTGCCAGAAGAGGAGGGTGACATGATAGAGTTGGAAGCAACAGAGGGTGAAATGGATATCAGGGGTCAGCAAACTTTTTCAGCAGGGGGCTGGTCCACTGTTCCTCAGACCTTGTGGGGAGCCAGACTATTTTTTTGGGGGGGGGGGGAAATGAACGAATTCCTATGCCCCACAAATAACCCAGAGATGCATTTTAAATAAAAGCACACATTCTACTAATGTAAAAACATGCTGATTCCTGGACCGTCCGCAAACCAAATTTAAAAGGCGATTGGGCCGCATCCGGCCCCCAGGCCTTAGTTTGCCTACCCATGGGATAAATCCTGCACACACAGCCAAATGGCAGAGCTGTGATGTTGGAGGAGTGGAATGAAGCCATGGATGGAGAGGTGAAGGAACATCCTTGAGCTGGCAGAGAGAGAGGTGAGAGAGAAAGGACTCTGTGTACAATTCGGAGTGAATCAAAAGGAAAAAGCCATCACACCTCTGACACTTTTCTTGCAAAAAGAATGGAAGAAGCGTAAACGGAAGGAGAAATCCTTTTTTAAAATTAGGGTGAAAAACCACGGCAAACACAACAGGAATTTGGATCAGACGATACGGAACTGGGGTGCAAATTAGTGGATACATCACAAGAAAGGAACTATGGGGTAATTTCTCAATATACGGTCACAGCAGAGAGACAAAGATGGAAAGACTTGCTAGTGTTTAATATGGAGGGATGGGTGATGATGCTGTATGTTTGATTAGAGGAAAAACTCTTCACAGCAACAGCTGTTTCATCCTTGCAATCCAGCACCCACATTCCATTCTGTTTGTTTCCACGTTATTTTTCGTGACCAGGAAGCCTTCCTACCTCCGCTCCCCCCTTAAAATTAACTCGCCATAAAAATGAATGTGCTGCCAAAACTGTTATTTCTCTACCAGGCGATACCAATTATAGACAAGATGGAGCCATTCAAAAGGTGGCAGAAAGACATATCAAAATTTGTATGGCAGGGGAAAAAACCTCGAATAAAATTTAAGATATTAACAGATGATAAGAAAAGAGGCGGATTCTCCCTGCCGGAGTTAAGCATCTATTACGAAGCTGCAGCTTTCTGCTGGCTGAAAGATTGGCTCCTACTAGAAAATACTGATGTACTTGACCTGGAAGGATACGACAACAAATTTGGATGGCATGCATATTTGTGGTATGATAAGATCAAGGCACATCAAGGCTTTAAAACACACTTAATCAGGAAGGCTCTTTATAGAGTCTGGATGAAATATAAAGATTTGTTGGAAAGAAAAACGCCCGGATGGCTATCACCGCTAGAAGCAAAGGCCCACAAAAAGACCAATATGGAAGCAAACTGGCCAAAATACTCTGAGATTATAACACAAGAAGGAGACCAAATCAGGTTGAAACCCTATGAACAGCTGAGAGATAAGATTAAAAACTGGCTACAGTATCATCAAATCAATGAACTATTTAAGATGGACAAAAAGTTAGGCTTCCAATTGGAAAAGTCAAAACTGGAAACGGAGCTATTAGAACCCAAAACAAAAAATTTGTCTAGAATGTACAATTTGTTGCTGGAGTGGCATACGCAGGATGAACTGGTGAAATCTGCAATGATAGACTGGGCGAAAGATGTAGGACACAATATTATGATGGCAGACTGGGAAAGACTATGGAGGACAGGAATAAAATTTACCGCTTGCAATCTATTAAGAGAAAACATCATGAAGATGATATACAGATGGTATCTGACCCCAGTAAAGCTGGCCAGAATCTATCATTTGCAGGACAATAAATGTTGGAAGTGTGAAACTACAGAAGGAACATTTTACCATATGTGGTGGACATGCCCAAGGTTGAAGACCTTCTGGGAAATGATCTACAATGAATTGAAGAAAGTGTTTAAAAACACCTTTGCAAAGAAGCCAGAGGCCTTCTTGCTTGGAATGGTACACCATGAGATACCAAAAGAAGATCACACCTTCTTTATGTATGGCACAACAGCAGCAAGAATATTGATTGCAAAATACTGGAAGACAAAGGACTTACCGACTCTAGAAGAATGGCAGATGAAACTGATGGACTCTATGGAGCTCGCTGAACTGACTGGGAAACTCCGCGACCAGAGGGAGGATGCAGTGGAAGAAGAATGGAGAAAATTTAAAGATTATCTTAGAAAATATTATAAAGTATAGAAATGAAATGATGTTGAAGTTGAAATAGTTTATAGATTAAAACTAGATTAGATGAGTAGTAGTAGAAATAGAATAGAGAAAATAAATATATGTGTTTGAAATATGAAGTAATAAATAATAGGAGATTTTAAGTTATATTATTAGAAATAATAAATGATAAACAATAGATGGAATGAATGAAAGGTTAGAATATTAAAGTATTGGAGATAAAGAATGATAATAAATAATAATGAAGGATGATGAGAAAGAAATATTGAATTATAAGGTAATGGGATTAAGGAAATTGCCAGTGGAACTAGGATAAAGTTATGAAACACAGAGGGATAGACAGGATGAATTCACACTATTATAATGTTAAGGATTTAAGGAATAAGAATAGAATAGAATTATGTATTGTGTTTGATTTTTGTTGTGTATGTTTTTAGTGTTGTATTGTCTTGTGAGTATTTGTTTTATATGTGTAAAATTAATAAATATCATTTAAAAAAAATAAAAAATAAAATAAAATAAACTCGCCATCCTTCTCCAGTCGCTGCGTGGACGGACAAAAGGTCATTTGCGAGTCGGGGCAAATGTATACTGTACCATGTGCTGCATTACCCATCCATCGCCACTAGGTGTCGCACAAGCCACAATTCCGGATTCAACTTGAAGAGGAGACCTTTCTGCTAAAATCACGGAATCAGCCTTAAAACCTATAAATAATTATTTTTTGGGTGGGACATGCGTGAATTGGCAACAGAGTCAAGAATAAAAGTACCTTTGGACCGGCCTCCATAAATTACTTGCATCCTCAGGAAAGGAATTGAAAATAAAAGTGCCTATATCATAATGCCACAAATATATGTTGTGGCCTCATTTGGAATACTGTGTCCCGTTCTGGTCGCCTCATAGAATCCTAGAGTTGGAAGAGACCCCAAGGGCCATCCAGTCCAACCCCCTGCCAAGCAGGAAACACCATCAAAGCATTCTTGACAGGTGGCTGTCAAGCCTCTGCTAAAAGACCTCCAAAGAAGGAGACTCCACCACACTCCTTGGCAGCAAATCCCACTGTCGAACAGCTCTTACTGTCAGGAAGTTCTTCCTAATGTTTAGGTGGAATCTTCTTTCTTGTAGTTGGAATCCATTGCTCCGTGTCCGCTTCTCTGGAGCAGCCAAAAACAACCTTTCTCCCTCCTCTATATGACATCCTTTTATATATTTGAACATGGCTATCATATCCCCCCTTAACCTTCTCTTCTCCAGGCTAAACATACCCAGCTCCCTAAGCCGTTCCTCATAAGGCATCGTTTCCAGGCCTTGGACCATTTTGGTTGCCCTCCTCTGGACACGTTCCAGCTTGTCAGTATCCTTCTTGAACTGTGGTGCCCAGAATTGGACACAGTATTCCAGGTGAGGTCTGACCAGAGCGGAATACAGTGGTACTACAGTGGTTCTGGTCGCCTCACTTCAAAAAGGATACCATAGAATTGGAAAAGGTCCAGGAAAGAGCCACCAAAATGATCGAGGGGAGGGAGGGACTTCCCTGCGAGGAAAGGTCTCAGTGTTTGGGTGAGTGAAAGGTGACACGACAGAAGTTTATAAAATTATTACTGTCATGGAGAAAGTGGAGAGAGGAAAGTTTTCCTCCCTCTCTCATTGTGCTGGAACTCGTGGGCTGAATTATGGAAGCTTCGGGACAGATAAAAAGAAGGGCTTCTTCACACAACAGCCAGTTAATCTGTGGAACTCCTTGCCACAGGAGGAAGTGATGGCCACCAGTTTGGATGGCTTTAAAAGAGAACTGAGCAAATTCATGGAGGAGGAGAGGACTGCTCTTGTGCTCGGATCCTGCTTGCTGGTTTCCCACAGGAAACAGCTCAGCCACTGGGAGAGCAGGATGCTGGACTAGATGGGCCACGGGCCTGATCAGGGCCGGCCCAAAGCCTTTTGGCACCTGATGTGGACCCCAAAATTGTGCCACCTCCCTGACTGAGAAGAGGGGAAGATCTGCATAAGAAACAAGGAGATGGGAAGAAAGATCAATAGCGGGATCTGCTGCCCCTGTGGATTCTGCCACCTGAGGCAGTCACCTCGCCTTGCCCCGTCAGGCCCTGCGGGGCCTAATCCAGCAGGCTCTTCTTAGGTTTTTATGTTTTCAAATATTTACTCCTGGTCTTTATAAGATGCTTCATTCTACTCATTGACATGAGTCAACAGTGTGATGCAGCAGCTAAAAAAGCCAATGCAATTCTGGGCTGCATCAATAGGAGTATAGCATCTAGATCAAGGGAAGTAATAGTACCACTGTATTCCGCTCTGGTCAGACACCACCTGGAATACTGTGTCCAGTTCTGGGCACCACAGTTCAAGAAGGATACTGACAAGCTGGAACGTGTCCAGAGGAGGGCAACCAAAATGGTCCAAGGCCTGGAAACGATGCCTTATGAGGAACGGCTTAGGGAGCTGGGTATGTTTAGCCTGGAGAAGAGAAGGTTAAGGGGGGATATGATAGCCATGTTCAAATATATAAAAGGATGTCATATAGAGGAGGGAGAAAGGTTGTTTTTGGCTGCTCCAGAGAAGCGGACACGGAGCAATGGATTCCAACTACAAGAAAGAAGATTCCACCTAAACATTAGGAAGAACTTCCTGACAGTAAGAGCTGTTCGACAGTGGGATTTGCTGCCAAGGAGTGTGGTGGAGTCTCCTTCTTTGGAGGTCTTTTAGCAGAGGCTTGACAGCCACCTGTCAAGAATGCTTTGATGGTGTTTCCTGCTTGGCAGGGGGTTGGACTGGATGGCCCTTGGGGTCTCTTCCAACTCTAGGATTCTATGATTCTATGATTCTATTCCAGGGTGTCGTCATTTTCTGAATGATCTAATGGGTGGAGCAGAGTTTCTTAATTGCCTTTGCTCCATGCTGGTGGGGGGGGGCAGGGGTGGATCTGCCCCTCAATGTCAACCTGCTCCTTTTGCCAGCCAAATTTCCCTTCTCACACACAGCGCGAATGGCCCTTCTGTGCTGCCTTGCAAGGGATCCGGCCCTTAAGCAGGCGACCATCTGGCCCAGAGAGCTAGCTGTGTCCTCTCTGGCATTGCAAAGACAGTGTGATGAGACTCGGGCAAAGAGGCCAGCAAGAATGCAGCCAAGATGTGTGTAGGGTTTGCAGCCATTGCAAATGCATCTTTTGCTACACAAGCACAGGACTAGTACACAGAAAGTTCTTAAATTTCTGAGAGAGGACCCCTCTGTGTGCAGCCACTTCCTTTGCCTCCTCTGGGTGGGAAGACTGTAACAAATACCTTACACATATTTTTGCCCCTGATGAGACTCTCTCCCTTTCCACCATGCTCCCAAGCTAAGTAGACGTGTGCCTGGGAGCTGCAATCACACACCCCCTATTTTGAGACTACCAACTTTTATTTTACTGTAACTTAGAAGTCTTTTTCTGCACACGACTTTGCTGTATTTGCTGCCTGCATTGAAATGTAAGTAAACCCCCTTTTTGTGTTTTGTTTAACTTACTATAAACATGTGGTTCATTCTCTGCAACAGGGTGAAGAGGGGGAAGTCAGCAGACCAAAATTAAAAGGAGATACAAAGGTATAACTGCCTAATTTCTAAGCTTAAGTAAACTGCAAACCGTATACAGTGGTACCTTGGTTTAAGAACAGTCCTGTTTATGAATGATTCCGTTTATGAACTCCGCAAAACCAGAAGTAGTGTCCCGGTTTGAGAACTTTACCTCGGTCTACGAATGGAATCCGAACGGTGGAAGGGCACCAGCAGCGGAAGGCCTCATTAGGGAAAGGGCGCCTCGGTTTAAGAACGGTTTTGGTTTAAGAACGGACTTCAGGAACAGATTAAGTTCGTAAACCGAGGTACCACTGTATGTGTTTTTACTCTGCTAGAAAGGCTTCACAGCCTGCTTATTTTTGTATTTCTCCCACACACATGCGATAGGAGGTTTAAATGTTACTGTACAGATTTAACCCTCAATCTATCTCCCATATAATGTGGCCATCCAGTTCCATAGAATTCTAGAGTCTGGAGGGACCCCTAGGGGTCATCTAGGCCAACCCCTTGCAACACAGGTATCACAGCTAAATAATTCTGGACAGATGGCCATCTAGCTGTGAGATCTCACCTTCTGAGATCGTCTTCTTTCCTGCTTGGGCCAGACTCAGAAACTTACTCAAATGATCTTCATTTCATTTCACTTTTAATTTGTGTTATAAGAATTCTAAGGTCCCAAATATAAAATAAACAAACAAACAAAAAAATTCCTTCCAGTAGCACCTTAGAGACCAACTAAGTTTGTTCTTGGTATGAGCTTTCGTGTGCATGCACACTTCTTCAGGTACCCCAAGAACAAGCTTAGTTGGTCTCTAAGGTGCTACTGGAAGGAATTTTTTTTTTGACTATGACAGACCAACACGGCTATCTACCTGTAACTGGAAATATAAAATAAACGTTCATAAATGTACAAGGCAAACACATATATAAGTATATATAAACCACGTGTCTGAAATAGTACAGGATTTTGACTCTCCCAAATTGACCTCAAATATTTCTCTGCAAGGAGGAAAGCCTTCCTGCTGCCTTTTGTTTGCAAATCCTGTCTTAAAGGGCGCATTTGTGTATGAATAGGGTGAGCCTGTGACCTGGATGCAGGAACTAAAGTATTTACCATCACAAAAGAATGGCCAGGCTGCCCAGGTAAAGTGACCATTATCACAGCGTTTCCCAACCGGTGTGCCGCGGCACAGGAGTGTGCCGCAAGCCACCGGCTCCTGTGCCGCGGGAAGACACCGGCTGCTGTGCTTCCGGGTCGGTCCGGGCTTCCCGCGCCGACCGCCGCCTTCGCGGGGCTGCCGGGCGCTTCGCCCGCTGCCTCTGCCGCCCCGGTCGCGGTCGGGGACGGGCGGGAGGTGCCGGTGCCACCGGGCTCGCTCGGGGCCGGGTGGAGGTGCTGCCGGGGGGCTGGGCGCTGGAGGGGGGGCGGACGCCTGGCCCGCCGATCTCCCGCTCCATTTTCGCCCGCCTGGGTCCTTCCCCTCCCTCCCGCCAGGGTGCGCGGACACCCCGCCCCCCGCGTCGGGGTGCATGTGGTGGTGGTGTGCCGCGAGATTTTTTTCGTGGGGCAGGTGTGCCGTTGCCCCGAGGAGGTTGGAAAACACTGCATTATCAGGTAGGACATGGGTGGCGCTGTGGTCTAAACCACTGAGCCTCTTGGGCTTGCTGACCAGAAGGTGGGTGGTTCAAATGTGGAGAAAGCCGGCTCCCTCCGCCTGAAAGTGAGATGAGCGCCGCAACCCCATAGTTACCTTTGACTGGACTTAACCATCCAGGGGTCCTTTACCTTTTTATCCTGGCAGACAGGATTTCTGCTGTAGATGCCTCCTTCTGTGATGTATGCATGATGTTTTTGGGGGATGGTCTTGAGCTACAGGGTGGGCAATTTCAAAAGTCAATTTCAATGTGCTCCATTGTTCTGGGTTCTTCTCCCTCCCTGTGTGGGGGTGAGCGGGGGACCCTGTTGCAACAGTTTAATAAAGATCAGGCTTACTAGCCGCTTTGCTTCTCAATATTCCCTGGTTGGCCTCTGTTATTTTCTCCTACCGATGGGGAACCCACTTAAGGACTCTATACGGGTTCTTGGATACCCCATAAGGGAAAAGGAGCAGGGTTTTTCCTATAACATTTGCATACCGCCTTTCTGCATTACCATAGGCAAGGCGACTTACAACAACAGTCAGATCTTCTATAATAATAATAATAATTTTTTATTTGTACCCCGCCCATCTGGCCGGGTCTCCCCAGCCACTCTGGGCGGCCTCCAACAAATATTAAAATACATCAAAATCACAAGTTAAAAACTTCCCTAAACAGGGCTGCCTTCAGGTATTTTCTGAATGTAGGATAGTTGTTTATCACTTTAACCTCTGCTGGGAGGTCATTCCACAGGGCGGGTGCCACTACTGAGAAGGCCCTCTGCCTGGTTCCCTGTAGCTTTGCTTCTCGCAATGAGGGAACCGCCAGAAGGCCCTCGGCGCTGGACCTCAGTGTCCAGGCTGAACGGTGGGGGTGGAGACGCTCTTTCAGGTATACAGGACCGAGGCCGTTTAGGGCTTTAAAGGTCAGCACCAACACTTTGAATTGTGCTCGGAAACGTACTGGGAGCCAATGTAGTTCTCTCAGGACTGGTGTTATGTGGTCCCAGCGGCCACTCCCAGTCACCAGTCTAGCCGCCGCATTCTGGATTAATTGCAGTTTCCGGGTCACCTTCAAAGGTAGCCCCACGTAGAGCGCATTGCAGTAGTCCAAGCGGGAGATAACCAGAGCACGCACCACTCTGGCGAGACAGTCTGCGGGCAGGGAGGGTCTCAGCCTGCGTACCAGATGGAGCTGGGAGACAGCTGCCCTGGACACAGAACTGACCTGCGCCTCCATGGACAGCTGTGAGTCCAAAATGACTCCCAGGCTGCGCACCTGGTCCTTCAGGGGCACAGTTACCCCATTCTACCAGGGGATCTATTTATTTCATTTTAAAAGCTGACAGTTCTTGAGAACTAGACTGGATTTCTCCTGCACTATCTTAAGCTGCTCCCATTTCCCTCGTCCTGAGTCACCGGAGAGCAGTTTAAAAGGTTACTGCAATATGGAGGATAATCCGCCCTCTCCTTCTGGGGTCTGCCTCCTGCCATGCCTGCCTCCCTCCTCTTCTGCTTGGGAAATTATCTCAGGAAGATTCCTCCTCCCTTTGCGCAGGGAGGCTGGCATCTGGGCCGGCCAGAAAGGATAATTCAACTCCCGGTAGCTGAGTCATCGTCTCAGCGATGCTGCCATTGTTTCCTGGGCTCTGACTTTCCCTAATCTCTGGCTTTTGTGCAAAGCCTTTTCCAATCTCCTGTTCGCAGCTCCAGAACCTGTTGACTGATATGCAAAGTTAGGGTGTGTGTGTGTGGAAGTGATGAAATAGCAGCACAGGAAAAAGGCGGCGGGGAGGATTGGATGTTCACTCCTCTGTCTGGTCGTTGTTGTTATGTTACTTTGCAGTTGCAAATGAATTACCGTATTTTTCGCTCCATAAGATGCACTTTTTTCCTCCTAAAAAGTAAGGGGAAATCTCTGTGCGTCTTATGGAGCGAATGTGTGGTCCCTGGAGCTGAACTGCCCAGGGGCAAAAGCAGATCTTGCTTTTTTAAAAAGAAAAAAGAGAGAGAAGGGGGTGTTGAAAGGAAGCCCCCTGAGCAGCTGCTCAGCAAACGATTGGGGAGAGAGATAAGGGAGAGAGATTCCAGCCCCGCCCCCTTGCAGAGGGAGGCTGTTTCCCCAGCGACATGGGACTGGCTGATTGGATTATCTTTCTGGAAACTGTAGAAATGGCTCCCATTCCTGAAGCTGCAGAACTGTGAGTTAAATCCTATAAAACAGGATTTTTTCCCTTTGCAAAGTAAGCTCAACCACTTTGAGCTGATCCTCAAAAAATGGGGCTTTTCTCCTTTGCAAAAAAGAGAACAGGAAAATAATAATATCAACAATGACAACAACAGGTTGGTAGAGCAGGAGACTCTTAATATCAGGGTTGTGGGTACGAGCCCCACTTTGGGCAAAAGATTCCTGCACTGCAGGGGGCTGGACTAGATGACCCCTTGGGACCCCTCACAACTCTACAGTTCTATGGTTCTGTCACCAAAACAGGGGGGAATAACCCCTTCTCAGCAAGCTGGGTGGCTGTACCAATGGTGGCGTAGTGGTTAGAATGCCGGACGACGACCTGGGAAGGAGCAGGGTTCAAATCCCCACTGAGCCATGAAGCTCACTGGGTGACCTCTGGCCAGTCAGCCTGGCCTACCTCACAGGGCTGTTGTGGGGATTAAATGAGGAGGAACAAGGAACCAGGAGTAGCTTTCTGATGGTAAGAGGAGGTGCAGGACTCTCCATCCTTGGAGGTTTTTAAGCAGAGGTTGGATGGGCATCTGTCAGGGATGCTTGAGCTGAGATTTTTGCATTGGAGATGGTTGGGCGAGAGGACTCTCAGGTCATCTAGACCAGTTTCCCAAACTGGGGCCATATGGCCTCCTGGGGGGGGGGCCCACAGGATATTCCAAGGGTACCACATGTGAAAATCGTGTAAATGGGGGGGGGCGCCACAGAACGAGGCTAGGGGACCACAGAGGGAAGTGAGAAGTGAAGAAGAAAACCTGAATTTGCTTCTCACAGTGAGGGAACCGCCAGAAGGCCCTCGGCGCTGGACCTCAGTGTCCAGGCTGAACGGTGGGGGTGGAGACGCTCCTTCAGGTCTACTGGACCGAGGCCGTTTAGGGCTTTAAAAGTCAGCACCAACACTTTGAATTGTGCTCTCTGCTTGGCCACCCCCAAGTGGATAAGGGGGCCTAACACTCCTTTCTGCCACATGCGTTTTCTTGGAGCAGTCCTGGTTTGTGTCCGGTGGGAGAGGCTCCTGTTTCGACCAGTGGAGCCCGTAATCCAGGACTCCAGGCCAGGGCTGGGCGAGACAAAGCTGCTTGTTGCTGCCGCCAGTGCTGGGCCCGGTGGCAGCCTGGGCCTGAATCTGCAAGGCGAGGGGTGCAATCCACCCCAGCACCTAGTGGATCAGGGCCTTCGGAGGTTGTCCAGGGGCGCAGGGCCTGTCGGCAGCATCGGCCAAGCTCTGCAAGGCGTAGGGTGAAATCCACCCCAGCGCCTGGCTGGTTGGGGTCATCTGGTTAGGGAGCAGGCTTTTGTTAGGAGGGGGGGAACCTCATAATTATATTGATTTTTATTTATTTCGGGGGCCAGCTGCCCCCCCTTGTCTACACCCATGGGGGGGGGCACAGGAAGGAAACGAGGTCGGAAGGGAGCCATGGTCGAAAACCCTCCCATCCTGGGATTCCAGGCAGCACTGGCCTCCCCCATTTGGAAGAAAAGTGATGTCCTCCCCATCTTAAAGAAGGGGGGGGGAGAGCTCCCATTCAACCATCAGGCCCAGTGGCTAAAATGACCTTGATTCCTGCAGTGCATTTGGAGATTTCCAAGCCACTTGCCAGGTATTGTTTAGCTGCGATTCCTGCATTGCATTGGGGGGGGTGGACTAGATGATCCTTAGAGGGCCCTTCAAACTCTACACATCCTTTGACCTTAGTGACCCACGGTGGAGCCAGCATGCCCTACCGAGGCTGCTTCCATCCCGCTGTCTCTTCTCAGTGTATTTCCCTCCCCCCCCTTTTAAAATAAACAAGCAAACAACAAGCCCCTACAAAGGACGCCCCCCCCCCGCCTCGCACGAAGAAGGATCCTGCAAAGGCAGCTCGGGAGCGATAAGCTGCGCTGGAAGAAGTTATTTGTCACGGAGCGAAAGCCGCCTCGTCTGATGGTGTGTCCCTTTGAACGAGGCACTGGGAGGCGAGAGGACGAAGCGAGGAGGGCGGGGGGGGCAGCATCTGCGCAGGAGCAACGGGGCACCGCACCCCCCTCGCTTTGAAGAGACTCCTCCGAGTCGGGAGGAGGGGGAGCGGAGAGGCTTTCGCGGAAGGTGCCTGCGATGGCGTCATAGAGGGCAGGGAGATTAATTGCCAATCAAAGCCCCGAGATGAGCTCAGCATGACAGCCCAGAGGGAGGCAGAGAGAAAGGGGGATGGGGGGAACAGACAGACAGAAGGACCCATTGCTGCCTCTGTGCTGAGAGCAGGGGGCACCCTGAGGGCAGCATCAGGACCCCAGCAAAGGAGCAGAAGACTCCAGCCAAGATGGCTCTGTCTCCTGGAGGCAGAGATGCTTCTAGGTACCAGTTGCTAGAAGCCGCAGGAGAGGAGAAAGGACTCTTGTGCTCGGATCCTGCCCCAGGGGTTTCCCCATTTGTGGCATCTACAGGATACTGGACAAAGTGGGCGTGTCCCCTGGGGGGGGGCTGATGCAGCAGACTGGACACAGCTTGTTGTTGTTGTTTAGTCATTTAGTCACGTCTGACTCTTCGTGACCCCATGGACCAGAGCACGCCAGGCACTCCTGTCTTCCACTGCCTATCATCTATCTATCTATCTATCTATCTATCTATCTATCTATCTATCTATCTATCTATCTATCTATCTATCATCTATCTGCCTGTTGTTGTTGTTTAGTCGTGTCCGCCTCTTCGTGACCCCATGGACCAAAGCACGCCAGGCCCTCCTGTCTTCCACTGCCTCTCGCAGTTTGGCCAAACTCATGTTAGTACCTTCGAGAACACTGTCCCACCATCTCGTCCTCTGTCGTCCCCTTCTCCTTGTGCCCTCCATCTTTCCCAACATCAGGGTCTTTTCCAGGGAGTCTTCTCTTCTCTTGAGGTGGCCAAAGTCTTGGAGCCTCAGCACATCTGGGTACCAGTTGGCTTGCCTGCTCACTAGGCTGCTCATGAGAGGTAGTGTGGCTCTGTGGTTAGAGTGTTAGGCTAGCACCTGGGAGACCAGGATTCAAATCCCACTTAGCCGTGAAGTTTCACTGGGTGACCTTGGGCCAGTCACTGCCTCTCAGCCTAACCTACCTCACAGGGTGGTTGTGGGGGTTAAATGAGGGGGGGGGGAATCATGTGGGCTATCTTGAGCTCCTTGGAGGAAAAGGTGAGATATGAATGCAATCCTATATAATAATCTTGAAGTGTCCCTGCTTTTCCGTGTGTCACAGAAGTGCGTTCTGCGCATGTCACACGGGGACACAGGGATTGGCCAGCAGACAGGAAGTGACGGCCGCCCGCCCGCCTCCCTCACAGCCCCGCTGGAGGACGGCTGGCCCGGCCTGGAGGCAGCGGCAGCAAGGAGAACGAGGAGCCCGGGCCAGGCCGTGGCGGCAGCGGCGGGGCCTCGGGCAACCAGCTCGCCCTGGCGCTGCTGCTCCTGTGGAGGGGTGGCGAGGTGGGCGCCGGCGGGCGCCACGGAGCGCGCTCGAAGTGGGGGGAGCAGGGCGTGCCAGGGCCCCGTGAGCCGCTGGAAGGGGCGGCGAGGCGGGAGCGGCCGGAGCGTGCTCGAAGCGGGGGCCGGGAGCAGGGCGCGCCGGGGCCCCGCAAGCCGCTCTGCCGCCTCCTGCCTCCTCTTCCTCTAGAGCCCGTTAGTCAACGGGCTAACTTCAACTAGTAAGAAAATAAAATCGGCCACAGGGTCTGAGGGGCTTTGCTGAATCCACCGGACCCCCCCCCATTTACCTTGCAATTCTCTCACCCCCATGGAAGGAGCGGGGCTGTTTGCTGTCTCCCCATCCCGCCAAAGCAGCATCAATGCTTCCCCTGCCACAAAGCCATTAGAGACAGTGATGTTTCCTCATCTTGGAGTTACCAATCAAGTGTGGTCATGCGCTTGCTTTGTGGGATTTCCAGTCAAACTCACAAATGCGCGATTGCCAGACAGGCACACGAGGAGCTGACGCTCATAGAATTCCTGAATCAATATAGAAAGGACTTTGTGAGGTCACTTCCTTAATGCTTTGGCAGGAATTTCTAACAAAGGAGATAATTTTATGTACTTCCTTCCTGCCTGAACTCTCTCTCTTCTTTCAAGCCAGCAATGTGAGCAGACGTACATGCCTGCGTTCTACTCAGAGCCCAGACTCCATTTTGGAAACAAATTTTTGTCTTTTGTAACTATTTTCACCAACATACGACTTTCATGCATTTGCTGCCTGCACTGAAATGTAAGTAAAACCTTTGTTTTACTTACAAAAATGTGTCCTTCATTCTTAGCAACAAGGACAAAGAGGACCACAAATAAATGGGGATAAAATGTGTAATTTCTAGCTTCCAGTAAGCTGCAAAAGGGCATAGGTGTTCTTACTCTGCTACAAGGGCTTCATAGCCTGTTTACTCCCCTTCCTTGGAAGTTTTTATGCAGAGGTTGGATGGCCATCTGCCATGGAAACTTTAGCTGCAATTCCTGCATTGCAGGGGGTTGGACTAGATGACCCTTGGGTCCCTTCCAATTCTAAGATTCTATGATTCTACACTCATATTTCTCTCACAACTGAGGGAAAGGAAGTTCAAATTTAACTAAGAGGTGTACTGTACCTGGGCAATTGCCAATGGGGAAAAACTGTGCAAGGAATCCCTTTCTAGAGAGAAGTTTTTCTCCGCCTCACATAACACAAAAACCCTTGGACATCCAGCTAAGCTGAATGCTTGAGGATTCTGTGGGACAGGTTTTAATGGGTAGGATTAATTGCAATTGTGTGGATTGAACAGAGTTTCAAAATCTCACCCTTGTCAGTAAAAAATTAAAAGCATGGGAACTGGGCTGCAAAGGCTACTTTTTAGCAAGTCCAGCTATGAAGCGTTCCCCTTTTTACCCCACTTAACAAAGAATCAGGTAACAATTTATAAAGTAAGTTTAAAAGTAAGGCTGACTTACTTCATAATCATGCTCTGGTTCACAGCAACAGTAGCTGTAAAAACTATGCAGGCAAAATACATTTACAGCATAACGAGCTTCAGGCATGTACTTAAAGCTGGAGCAATGCTGGTCAAACGAAGGGAGAGAGAGAGAGAGAGAGAGAGAGAGAGAGAGAGAGAGGGAGAGAGAGAGAGAGAGAGAGAGGGAGGGAGGGAGGAACAGGAAGTACAACTTGCTCCTTCCTCTCTAGGAGAGGAGGGGAAATGACATCACAAGGAGCCCTCTCTACCAGTTGTATTTCTATGGTCTGAGTACCTGCCCTTCTGCAATACAGCTCTGTGGACTTAGCACTTTCTCATGCTAACTAGCAAGAATATGCATTTGATGGTTTGGCGTCTAATCTCCCACTGAACAGATGTCCAAATGGGAAACCCGCAAGCAGCACCTGAGCGCAAGAGCAACTCTCCCCACCTGTGGCATTCAAAAGTATCGCTGCCTCCGACCGTAGATGAATGATCGAATCCTAGAGTTGGAAGGGACCATGTGGGTCATCTTGTCCAACCCCCTGCAATTCAGGAATCTTTTGCCCAACATGGGGCTCGAACCCACGGCCCTGGGCTGTGGGTGTGCAAGGAGGCTGCAGGGGAGGGGGGTTCCTGCCACACTGCGGCCCCCTTCACCGCGGAACTTACTGTCAGTGTCTGGCCCGGCCCTGAAAGGCTGAGAGGGCGAACCACGCCCTGTGGAGCCCAGAGCAAAGGTGGATTTCAGGGAGAGCGACCAGTTCTCCTGCGCTGAGCCAAGAGAGCGTTGCAAGAACAAGAAGCAATAAGATAGCAGCGTCAACAGAGATTCACGAAGTGTACACCCTCAGCATGAACTGTTGCCCAGAGTGTCTAGCCTATTTTCTAAGTCTCAGATCCCTCCCTCTGCCTACGGCGAGTCCCAAGGAACCCTCTCTGTTTCTGCCTGGTTTTCTGTTCTGTTACATTGAGTAACAATCACTTCTTTTTGGGATGTGAGCTGGAGCTGGCAGGTTTCCAGCAGACACGCTGTTAGTTGGTGCTGATGTTGCCTCTATTAAGTCTGACTCCAGTCTTTGCTCAGGGCTGGGGCATTTGCTTATCTGCCCCTGTTCCTCTCCCTCCACTATTTCCCAGCTCTCCTTCTCCTCCCTCTGGGCTGCATCCAGTCTCCCACCACCACAAACCTGGGTCCAAACGGTCCTCTCCTGCACTTTCTCTGGAGGCCTCTTAGCCCGGTGGTCTCCACCACTCCTCCTCCTCATCCAGCCAGACCCTGACAAATGGAAGATGTGTGTGCGTGTGTGCCGATTTTTGGTGTCACACAGGCACCAAAGCCCAAAGTCTGCCCCTGCTGCCCAGAGGCTTTGTGGCCCTCTGCCCGCCTGCCTCATCTTCCCCTGAGCTCCATCAGGGGAACCCGTTTCCCAGAAGGCCAGCCCTGCTTGCTGACGAGAACTGCCCATCCATTAAAGGAGGCTGGAGTGCGTCAGCTCCAGGCACATGCCCAATGGGTTGCTGGCAGCCTGCTGAGATGGCTCGTAGCCCGTGTGCCCGTCTGCTCCCTCCACACCCGCCCTGCCCAACTGGGGGAGCTGGGTGCAAGTCTCCCAACTGCTGGGGGGCACAGGAGGGGAGAGTTGCCGTTGCGCCCAGTTTCTGCTTGTAGGCTTCTTCCCTTTGGGGCATTTGGAGGGGAGGACTCGAACCCAGGGTTTTAAGTTACAAGAGAGGAGATCCCAATTCAACATCAGAAAGAACTTTCTGATAGTAAGAGCAGTTTGACATTGGAAGGTGGTGGGCTCTCCTTCCTTGGAGGTTTTTAAGCAGAGGTTGGATGGCCGTCCGTCAGGGATGCTTTAGCTGAGATTCCTGTATCACAGGGGGTTGGACTAGATGACCCCGGGGGTCCCTTCCAACTCTACCATTCCATGATTAATAAATAATTATTATTATTATTATTATTTTACCCTGCCCATCTGGCTGGGTTTCCCCAGCTATTCTGGGTGGCTTACAGCATATATTAAAATATCAAACATTAAAAACTTCCTTATACAGGGCTGCCTTCAGATGTCTTCTAAAAGTTGTATAGTTATCTATCTCCTTGACCTCTGAAGTGAGGACGTTCCACAGGGCGGGTGCCACTACAGAGAAGGTCCTCTGCCACATTCCCTGTAACTTTGCTTCTCGCAGTGAGGGAACCAGATTCTGTGATTTGGCTGGCCACTGGGAGGACAGGATGCTGGGCTAGGAGGGACCCCTGGGCCCTGATCCGGTAGGCTGTGGTTAGCTCTCCCTCTCCCAGCCTCAGCCACCCAGCCCTTTCTTTCAGGGAACAGCAACGACCCGCCTTCCAGGGTTGTTGTGAAAACTAGCAGGAGATCAAGTTGCAAAGCAGAGTGCAGTCGGCTTGTTACAGAGACCTGCTGCACTTCCTGGTCTGGCCCCCAGGCCTGGTGGGAGGACAGGTAAAGAGTTACTCCACTCTGGCTCCCCCCACCGCTCCTCCCACCCCCAGACGCTGTGAGGGGTTACTGAGAAAGATGGAAAGGGATTTTGTTTCTGCACATGCTCAGAGGTAGAGCTCTGTTAGGCTCCCACCTAGTCGTCCCCTTCCAGGGAAGCCCTGGATGAGTCTCTAAAGTTCTGTGCTGGGGGGGGGGGTTGGCTCCGAAGACCCTCCCACCTCCCCACAAGTGATCCAGAGACTCAGCTGGGAGACGGAGGGGGGTCCACTGCTGACCTCTCCCATCCTTGCCAGATCTCACCCCTCCTAGCTGCCCTTCTCTATGGGACGCTTTCGTAGCCCCCCAGTCGTCCTCCTCTCCGTCGCCCTATATTTAGCTGCCGCTGGTCTCTGAAGCGCTCTCGGAGCGGCGTGACTCACTCTCTGCAGCCGCTTCCTGCGTCACCGGAGCGGGAGGAGGAAGAGGAGGAGGCTGGGGGGGGGGGGACAGTGCTGACCAGCGGGTGGGAGCAGCTTTCAGATGCAAACCCCCCACCCCAGGAGTGCACCCCAGGCCCGCATGCGGAGAGCAGCCCCGAAGCCTGATGGTCACTCTGCTGTCCCCGGTCGAAAGCCTATTCCGGGGCTCACAGCCTCGCTGAACCCAGTTCCCAATATAACCCAGTGCCCGGCGCTGCACGCCTCTTTCTGTGAAGGGGGGAGGGAACCCATTGCTGCCTTTTGCCCCCCTACTCCATTGATGGAGGAGCGAGTTGCCTCCTCCACCTTTCCTTCGAGCATGTGCAGAGTCCCTTCCCCTCGCCCCCACTAAGTGCAGGGGCTTGTCGCCGGGCTTAAGAACCACGCGCCCTTTGCTAAGAACCAGGAGACCCGCCGCATCCCAGCGAGGTAAGGGTCGATTGGTCGGCGCCGGTTCCGCCACACAGCGACAGGGATCGTTTTTTGCCATTTAATCCTGACTACATCGGAACGCGGCTCTTTCAACCTTTGACGGCGGGGGGAGGGTTTGCTTCTCGCGCTCCTGAAATGGCCCCCGGCACCTCTTCTGAGAAATTAATCGCTTCCTCCCGCCCCCCCCCCCGCCCCGCACTCCAAGGTGGCAGCGAAAGGCCGAGGCGACACCGGAAAAGCGGTTCATCCTTCGCAAACCTTCATTAACTGTGACTCATCCGTCCGTCTTCGCCCCCACCTTCGCCCCCACCCCACCCGAGATACCTGCAGTGAGCCTGTTTGCATGTGGATATTTGTGGGGAGGGAGGGAGGGGGGACGAGAGAGAGAGAGAGAGAGAGTGGAAAGAGGCCAATACTCTTCTGCTGGCTCGCGTGTGCCTTCCGCCCCCCCCCCGCCCATCCTGTAATGGCATTCATTTCTCCTGCCTGCCCCCCCCCCCGCGCTCCCCGCCTCAGGACGAAAGCGAAGTGGCAAGCAGCTGATAACACTTCGGAGCGCGCGTGATTCATCGCTTCCTAAAGCCCTAAACGGAGACCGGAGCGTAACAGCGAGGGAGAGAGAGCGGCTCTCCAACTCACACGCAAACTCCCCCCCCCCATCCACTATACACGCGTCCACGCCCCGCCACCGCCGGCACGCTTCCTTTCATTCACACCACCCATGTAGAGGCTCGTTTCACGCTTTCGTGAGCAGCTGCAAAGTACTTTTCCGGAATAACTGCAAACAACCTTATTCTGTTTCGCATTTCTGTCTTTTCTGCATGCCAATAAAGGTTGATTGATTGATTGAACTGCAACCAAACCCCTCCATCGCTGTGTGTAGCAGCTGGGGCTTCCAAAAGGGGGCAGGTTTCAAGTCACGTCTGAGCCCCACCCAGCCCCTCTCTTCAGGCCCCGCCAGCGCTTGAGAGGAAGCCGGGAATGGCAAGGGAGAACAGCCGGGAAGGCTAGATAGAGAGCAGGGGCAGCTGTCCGAGGTGCTGAAGGAAGCCGCTCCCTGGAGCAAGAAGCCGGCAAAGGCCTCGGGTGACCCAGTTTTCCTAGGCCCCGATTCCTCCATCAACGCTCCCCCCGCCCTGCCTGCTTCTCGCGGGTTCATTCCCTGCCGGCCACGCGGCGAAGAGAGAGATTTATAAAGGGCAGCAAGCAACCGGGCTGCTGCAAAAAGAGCGCCCCGGCAGGTTCCCTCGCCATGCTGGAATGCGCAAAGCTAAGGCAGGCTCCTTCTAGCCCCAAGCACAAAACGCAAAGTTCCTTTATACTTTATGCGCCGCTCATGGGATCGAGGAAAGAGCCCTGCTCAAAGGATCGGGACCTCTCGGTGGCTCCCAGGCGCGAAGAAAACGTGATCCCAAACAGGCCGGATCCTGCCGGAGAGAACAAAACTGGCACCTCTCCCGTGCGGGCGCTTGGCACTAGCTCAGCCGCTTAAAGGTGCTGATAGATCAACGCCCCCTCCCCTTGAATTTGGACGACCGGCTCTTCCACCTGCGCTCAGATCCTGACAGATTTTCAAGCGGGGGGGGGGCACATCGGAGCTGTTGGATAATGGGGCGGATAACCTCGGAAGGTGGTGGACTCTTCTTCCTTGGAGGTTTTTAAACAGAGGGTTTTTTGGGGGGGCACCTGTCAGGGACTCTGTGACTCCCGCATTGCAGGGAGGTTGGGCTCGATGACCCTTGGGGGTCCCCTCTCCAACCCTTCGGTTCTACGCTTTCAATAAGATTTGAAGCACACCGGCCGCATAAGAGGAGCGCAAATATCGCAGCAACAGGCTCTGAGTTGAGTGCGAGACCTTCGTAGGGCAGGAATGGCTCTGCGCTTGGAGTGGGAGAGGGGTGGATCCGTTGCAAAGAGCAGGGGTCCTGCATTGTAGGGAAGGGGGGGCACCAGGGACGGGGAGCGAAGCACCCCAGGAGTAGCAGCGTCTAGTGGTGGCGGAGAAACAGCTTCGCCTGGTGGGCTGCAGCAGCGCTGGTGTAGCGTGACACGTCTCTCTCTCCGCTGGCACGTGCTGTGACACAGCCGCCCACTCGCCCACCGGGACACACACACACACACACACAGGGCCCGCGCCGGGCCCCCCATCTCGGGCTATTTCCAGCTCCCTATTTTGCCACCACGTGCCCCACCAGCTGGAAGGAGAGTGATGGGGAGGAGAAACAGCCAGGATGACTCTTCGTGCTGTGTGTGTGGGGTGTGTGTGTGTGTGTGTGTTTACCTCTCACCTTGACAAGGATGGAAGAGAGGGGGGAGGTGCTTCGCCGCTTTATTTCGAGGCACCCCCCTCCTCACTCCTGGAATTTCTGCCACGGGAGAGGCAGGTTGGCAAGAGCTGCCCTTCCCGTGCGCATCAGCCTTTCCTACAACTCAGCCAGCACTCTGACCCCGGTGAAATTCACAAGGGGGGTAAGGGGGGGGGGACAGCGCCACTCTCCCGCACGCCTGTCAACATGGAGGTTCTCTTGAGCTAGCAGGACTAAAAGCCCCGGACAGAGCTCTCCTGCCCCACGGATCTGTCCCTTTTAAAGCCCCCTTCCCCCGACGGCAGTGAGCCCGCACGAAGCAGGCGCCTCCTTTGCCCCACCCTGAACCCGATTCCGCTCCGTCCCAGTGGGAAGCCTGCAGGATCCTAGAATGGTAGAGTTGGAAGGGATCCTCAGGGATCATCTAGTCCAGCCCCTCTGCAGTGCAGGAACCACCGCGAAATCGCAGCTTGTGTGGTCTGGGGGCTCTAAGAAAGAGAGGGGGGAGGAACTCCCTCTCCACAACATCCCTGCTTCTTAATATATAAAATCCCTCACCGCCGCCATAGCCTGCTCTTCCTGGGGGGGGGGGGGAGGCGCCTCCTCCTCAGTCAAGTCAGTTGCCTCTTACAGGAAGTTTCCCCTCTCGCTCGCCCTTAGAAGGGGCCCCCAGGGTAATTCTAGTCCAACCCGGGAAGAAGCTCCACTGGACCCCCCCCCCAACGCCCACTCCCTCACTTCCCTTCCATTCCCGCTCCTGCCAGAGGCCCCAGGAGTCCGGTCTCCCCTTTCCTGACCCATCCTCTCTCTCCTGAGCTGGGCCCCAAGGGTGAAGGCTCCCCCCGCGCCACGGAACTCCCCCTGGAGCCCAGGAGGGCGACGCCAGAGGGAAGCGCCAGCCGAGGATGAGTCTCCCTCTCAGGCCCCCCCCCCCCACCTTGCTCTTTTCGCTGTTGGCAGCAGCAGAAACTCACAACACGCGCAACACGCGCAGACACACACATCCAGCCCCGGCTGCTGCCTTCCTCCTCCTTCCTACAAATCCCCCCTGAGTCGAGGCAGGGGGGGGATCGCCTCCCTCCTGCCCCTCCCACCCCAGAGCTATAAACTGTGCCTAATTAACCAGAAAGGATGTCTCATCATCATCATCATCACCACCGCCATCATCATCTCCTCCTCAATGGCTTGGCTCGGCTGCTGCCCGCCTGTGAGTCACAGGCTCAGCCTCCCACCCCGTGGAGAGAGAGAGAGAGGCTCCAGAAGCAACAGCAACGCAAGAACATCAGGAGGGCCTGGCTGCTGGATGAGGCCAAATCTAGTCCAGCATCCTGTCCTTACAGGGGCCAATCAGGTGCCCCAAAGGGAAAGCAGGAAGCAGCGCCGGAGCACAGGGGCAACACTCCCCCTCCCCGCAATTTCCAGCAGCTGGTGGTATCCAGAAGCATCGCTGCCGCCAACTGTGGAGGCAGAGCAGAGCCGGCCTGGCTAGGAGCCATGAGATCGCCTCCTCCTCCTCCATGGATTTGCCCCATCGTCTTTTAAAGCCATCCAGGCTGGGGGCCGTCCAGTGGGAGGGAGTTCCTCAGTTCAACTATGTGCTGCGTGAAGAAGTAGAAAAAGCTGCAGCAGCACAGTACCAGCCCCCCCTCCAGCTGACCCTGATATCACCCCTCCAACACACACACACACCTGTCCCCCAGGCATTGTTAAAACAAGAGCATTAAAAGCCTCACACTGGGCTAAATTGGAGCCTCCTAGCCCAGCAATGCCTATCTCAGGAGCCAGCCCTGACCTCCTGAGCCCACTTGCTCCACACGCTAGACCAGTGATGGCTAACCTTGACACTCCAGATGTTTTGGTACTACAACTCCCATCATCCCTGACCACTGATCCTGTTAGCTAGGGATGATGGGAGTTGTAGTTCCAAAACATCTGGAGTGTCAAGGTTAGCCATCACTGCACTAGACGGTTCCTCTCACCACGACAAGGAAGTGTGCTGCCAATCAGTGCAGGCAGTACTGAACTGGATGGACCATTGTGCATAAGCCAGTTCCCAACATACATCGCAGGGGTTGGACTAGATGACCCTTGTGGGCCCCTTCCAAACCCACAATTCTATGATTCTATACATGGTGGGTATGGGAGGATCTGCAGCCAAATCACGAACGGGACTCCATGAGGTCAAATTCTCTAAACTTTTGTGGCGGGAAGGGGAACAATAGAAAACCTCACATTCTTTCTGCCACCGCACATCTTATTCTGACCTGCAGTGGGTAGCATCTCTGCAAGCTCTCCTCCAGAGAACACGTTCCATTTTGGACTATGGACTTTTGTAACTTTTCAGGATTATTGCCTGCCTGCTTTTCATCACTGTACTTGTTGAAACATGGCAAGACTTTTAATGTGAGTAAACCATATATTTTTCTTGTTTACTTTAGCAGTCTGAGAGTGGTTTCTTTGTTAAGAGGGAAACATAAAGGGAGAACGTAATCCAAGTCTGCCTAACGTATCCTTGGATATCATCATTTGTTCCAGAAGCTTGTACAACCTTGTCCTAAAAGCTTCTAGAGATGAGCTGTGCACAGATGGTGATATCACTCGGCTGAAGCAGGTATTTGCATTCTCACAGAAAGTGAGAAAGAGGGAGGATAAGAAATGAATAAAAGATCCTCTCCTGCTCATCAAAACCCATCCAACGGTGTGAAGGAGACCTCTTGGCCTTGAGAAGCCGGGGTGATGCTGCCAGCCAGAGGCAGAAACACAAGAGGGCCAGGGGAATGGGATGTCTCTGCCCTGGCAAGAGGAGGAGGTTTTGCCCTGGACCCATGGCCACCCCACACATCAAGAGGGCACCCCCACCTCACCTCTGAGGATGAGGCAAACATCTGCCCTGCTCCAGATCTGCCCCCTCAGTCATCTGTGGGTGGGATCTGCAGCTGACCCACACGCCTCTCTCCCTCCCTCCCTGGTGAGGCTCCAAGTCTGAATAGAGCCTCTTTGTCGAGATGGATAAGAAGGTGCCCTGCCACTCTGAAAATTACCAGACCAAAATATTGCCACAAGATTGGGTCAGTGGGGCGTCGTCACTTGCACTCAGGACTCGGCTCTGCAACCTGTTTCGAATCAGCGTGGCAATTACCTGCAGCCTCTCTCTCTTATAATAATAATAATTTATTATTTATACCCCGCCCATCTGTCTGGGTTTCCCCAGCCACTCTGGGCAGCTTCCAACCGAACATTAAAAACAATACAGCATCAAACATTAAAAATTTCCCTAAACAGGGTTGCCTTCGGATGTCTTCTAAAAGTCTGGTAGTTGTTTTTCTCTTTGACATCTGCTGGGAGGGCGCCACCACTGAGAAGGCCCTCTGCCTGGTTCCCTGTAACTTGGCTTCTCGCAGGGAGGGAACCGCCAGAAGGCCCTCGGAGCTGGACCTCAGTGTCTGGGCTGACCGATGGGGGTGGAGACGCTCCTTCAGGTATACAGCTCCCAGCCTCCGCTTGTGCTGTGCAGCAACAGAGAATCACCCCCCCCCAACCTGGGATCAGGGCAAGCGGGGCATAAGCCCCAGCACCTCTCCTGCTATAAACTGGGGGGGGGGGCTGGGGGACCAGGGACCAGCAAGCTGAATCACTGGTTGTGTCTCTGCCTTATTTTTCCCTCTCTGCTCAACAAACAGAGGAGCGCCCCAGGCCTCTGACTCATGACTTTTCTTTTCTCACAGAGAGAGTTTAGTGCCATAAATAATCTTCACAGGAGTCTGTTATTCTCGATGGGTGCAAAAATCACAGCTTATTTGTTTACAAAAAAAAAAAAAAACAACCTTTAAAAATTCCTGGGATCTGGGGAGGATGGAAATCTGCTGCCCCCCCCCATTGCACAAGTCCATCCACTTTGGGGGAGGGCAGGAGAGGTCAAAGGTTCCGAGGGAGGCAGGGAGGCAGGCAGAGGCCACAATGTGTATGAGGGGAGGGGGGTTCAGGGCAGCTGGTTGTGTTGAAGGGCAGAATGGGGGGGGTGAGTGGATGAGACATGGAGGGATGTGAGGTGAGAGGGAGAGCTGTTTCTTAGAATCATAGAATTGTAGGGTTGGAAGGGAACCCAAAGGTCATCTTACCCATTGCAGGAATCGCAAACAGGAAGAAATGGGTGGGAGAGAAAGGGGGTGAATGAATGGGTGAATGAATGAATGGGCAGAAACAGGAAGGGCATAGAGTCCCCGGAGCAAAATAATGGAGAAGAAAAGGAGGCAGGTGTGATGAGGAGGCAGGTGTTCTTCAGCGGGGGCTGGGGTGAGGCAGCCCCCACTTCATGTCATGCCTGTTGGAGGATTGATCTGCTAGAGAGTCACTGTATGATGTCATATCCTCTAAACTTTTGTGGTAGAAAAACTTCTTCTTCCTATCACACTCTTCTTCTTACCTGTGATGGGGGGGGGAGATGCCTGTGAGTTCTCCTCAAGAGAACACACACCATTTTTGGACTATGCGCTTTTGTAATTGTTCAAGATTACTGCCTGTCTGATTTTCATCACTGGAGCTGTTGAATCCTGGCAAGACTTATAGGTGAGTAAACTTTATATTTTTATTGTTTACTTAAACAGTCAGAGTGTTAAGAGGGAAACAGAAGGGAGAAGAGTGATCCAAGTCTGCATAGCACATGTTTGGATACCCTTTTGGAATAAATTTTGTATTTTGTAACTAAGAAGTACTTACTATTTTGATGTATTTGCTGTCTGCGTTGAATTGTAAGTAAACTTTTTTGTTGAATTGTAAGTAAACTTTTTTGTTTTTGCTGAAAGGTGAGGTTCATTCTTAGCAATGGGGACAAAGAGGGGTAGGTCAGCAGACCACAAATAAACAGGGATAAAAAAGTGTAGCTTCCTAATTCCTAGCACACTTGTTTTTTACTTTGCCATAGGGGTTTCACAACCTGTTTACTCTCACAATTCTCCCACACACGGGACAGGAGGTTTAAATTTTAATTTACAGCTTTAAAGCTCAGTCCATCTCCATCATGAAGGCTGCAGTGTTTTGGATTTTCCAGCTTAGAGAAAAGGTGAGTAAGAGGCAAAGTGATAGAAGTTTGTAAACTTATGGATGGCATGAAGAAAGTGGAAAGAGAGAAATTTGCTCCCTCTCTCCTCTCACAAAGACTTGTGGGCATCCAGTGGAGCTGAGCATTCAGGGCAGAGAGCAGAAAGTCCTTCTTCATGCAGTGCAGCATTAACATGTGGAACTCCCTGCCACAGGAGGCAGTGATGGCCCCCACCTGGATGGCTTCCAAAGGGAACTGGACCAATTCACAGAGGAGGAGAGGGCTACCAGGGACTCCTAGCTGGGAAGGTTCTGCTCTGCCTCACAGCTGGAGTCAGGGACGCTTCCGAATCCCAGTTGCCGGAAGCCACAGGAGGGGATAATGTTGCTCTTGCGCTCAAGTCCCCCTTGAGTTTCCCAGAAGAGGCATCCGTTTGGCCACTGGGAGAACTGGATGCTGGACTAGATGGGCCGTTGGCCTGATCCAGCCAGGCTCTCCTTGTGCTCTTCGTGGAAATACTGGCACTGAGTACAAAACCTAATTTAGCCCAAGAGGGGAAGGGGCTCCCTCACAGGGGGGCATTGAAGGGAAGGAGCGAGGCCCCGGCCAGGGAGCATTCCCCCCTCAAGTCTTACCTCCAAGCCATTCGGCCAAACTTCTCAGGAAGATTGTCTGGGTGTGTGTGGCCCTTGCAACCTCTGTAAGGGATTTGGGGGCCTGGCCCAGAGTTTGCCTTTGCAAACCTGCCAGATTTTATTCCCTGGTGAATTGCTGGTGGGACCCCCCCCCCCTCTGTCTGGCTTTGCCCTTCTCTGGATTGTCACTTTGTGTGGATGTTTCGGAGGGGGCGCTTAGGTATTGCAGAGTAGTGGGCCGCATAGGAGGAAGGTGGTGTAGCTGACAGAGCAGCCAGAAGACCTGCCAGAAAGCGAGCCAAGTGGTCCTAAGCGGACCACTCATTCCCTCCCCCTCCTCTCCCTCCCATCTGTCCACCCACCTTCTGGATCTGGCCAAGCATGAAATTGAATCCCGGAGGCTCTGCTGAATTGGGCTGCCCCTCTGTTCCACAGGTCCAGCACCCCCACCCCATAATTTCTCAGCCTGCGGCATGGGGGGCCCCTCCTCACTTGGGGCCAGCCCCTCTCCCCTCCTGCTGCAGTCGAGGAAGAGAGGCAGAGACCCAGGGGGAGCAGCCCTGCTTTACACCCGGCAGGCAGGGATCCAGCCCCTTTGATTCATTCACACAATCAGAGGCTCCTGCTGCAAGAGTGACTCACTCACCAGGCATCAATCTAAGCTCTGACAGCCCGGAAATCCGGCATTAGCCCCGGGAGGGAGCTGCTAATTTACCAGGAGAAAGGATGGGAAATGGCCGAGGAGGAGGAGGGAGTGATTGCGTGAGTGAGTCAATGTGGGCATTGGAGGAGGGCACCAGGTAGCCCCTGGCATGGAAAGGGACCAGGGGTCATAAGGGGGAAGGCTGCTCACATCCCCCCACCCTCTGAGCCCAGGCTCCCTTCCCCATTGCCACCTGTGGGCACACAGCTTCAATACCTCACTGCTCACCCCCAGCCTCCCGCTTCTCGCCTCACCCTTTATGGGATGCCATCTGGGCAACTCGGCCAACAAGGAACCCCTCCTCTGGTCTCCGTGGTCTTTCCAACCCTGTTTCATGGAGGAGGGGGCTATCGGTGGTTACTAGCCACAGTGCCTCTGCTCTGCCTCTGCGGTCAGAGGCAGCAATGTGAAACCCCAGGAGGGAAAAGGGCCCCCCTGGTTGGGTGGGTCCTGCTTGCTGGTTTCCCAATAGGGCATCTGGGTGGCCACTGTGAGAACAGGATGCTGGACTGGATGGGCTCCCTTTGGCCTGATCCAGCAGACTCTTCTAATTCTCTTCTCCGCGGAGGGGCAGAATAAGGGGTTGCGACTTGTGCCAGCAGGGGGGTCTCCACTGTCCCATGGTGGGTGGGAGAAGTGGGGGAGATCTACAGTGATGAAAATCAGGCAGGTAATGATCCTAAAATGTTACAAGTATCCGCAGTCCAGTTCGAAAGGGGGACTCCTCTCCGGAGGAGAGCAAAGAAACTCCCATTGCAGGTCAGAAAAAGAGTGGAAGGAAGAAAGAGAGGGGAATGATCTCCTGGAGTCCCCTGCCTGTGATTGGGCTGCAGAAGGAGGAGGAGGGTCAGAGCTCAGTGGCAGAGCATCTGTTTGGCATGCAGAAGGTCTCAAATCCACACATTTCCACACAGGGCTGGAAGAGAGGGGTCCCTCCACTTTGGGGCACCTGAGACAGGGCAGGGTGCTGGGCTGTATCCAACTGCTTCCAACTTCTTCCACTCCTGTTGTTTGTGGTGGAGCTGCCAAATTTAAACGGGGCCACACAGGAACTAACTGCGTTTAACTTTGAGCAACACAGGGAGGTCCAGTCTTGCACACAGGAAGTGATGCAATAAGGGGAGGGACCCTGGCCCTGACTGCATTTCAGGGGGGGGGGTGTCTTGTGCTGCTCTCTGACCTCACAGAAAGGCTGCCTGGAGAGTATGGATACCAAGGAGGGAGGGAGACAAGGTTGTTGCCCTCCAATCCTGGTCAGCCACTATGGAAAGCAGGGGGGTGTTGAGCTAGATGGATTTTTGTTCCTCTCCAGATAAAGGGCTGTTCCTATGGGGAGAGGGTTGCAGCATCTGGGGGCTTTTCAGGCAGTTAAGAGGCAGCATGGCAGGAGTTTATGAAATTATGTGTGGCATGGAGGAAGAAAAGTTTCCCTCCCTCTCCCATAACACCAGGATTCATGGACATCTGATGACGTTGAATGTTGGAAGCTTCAGGATAGATAAAATAAAGAGTTAAGGTGCGGAACTCCCTTCCGCAGGAGGCAGCGACAACCAACAACCTAGATGGCTTTAGAAGAGAATTGGACAGATTCATGGAGGAGGCAGGATTCCTTTTGAACCTCAGTTGCTGAAAACCACAGGAAATGGGGCTTGGCCTGATCCAGCTGCAAGTTTGTCTTATGTTCTTACAGGATGGCAATGTATGGTGACGTATGTATGGACTCTGGTTTCATAAATCTAGCCACATTGTGGACTACTAACATTTCTCTCCGAGGAAGCCTTCACTCTGCAGGAATGAGCCTATGGATACTTTAGCAGCTTAAGACAACATCACTCAATTGCAGAGTTGGAAGGCACCTCAGGGGTCATCTAGTCCAACCCCCTGCAATGCAGGAATCTTTTGCCCGACGTGGGGCTCAAACCCATGATCCTGAGATTAAGTCTTTAGCTCCACCAACTGAGCTATTCCAGCGATCTCCCTGCACTGAGGTTCCTCCTCCCCAACTAAGTGACTCACTGCTTGTCAGCCCCAGGGGGTGTAAGGGGAGCGGGGTAATCATCACCTGATGTGCATTACCTGTTTGCTTTCCCACACACCTGCAATCCACCCCCACCTGGAACTCCTGCCTGTAAAGCCGCCCTCTGCACATGTTCAATGGCTGGCTCAAATGTCCACATCTTGGCTGAGCTGAAAAGGGGAGCTGGCGTGAGGGGAGAATGCATGAAAATACACAAATAGTTACAGGGCGAGTAGGAGTTGTGGCTAACGCCATGTCTATATGCCTTCAGAAACCAGCAGGGAGGGCAGAGTCGAGGGTAAGATGTACACAGCTGTTGTTTCAATCCTACATTTCAGGGGAGAGAGAGAGAGATCTGCTGGCAAACCTTCTCCTTAGAGCTGAATACTCGACAGCCACGTCTACCAACAATTTGGTCTGTGTTTAGTATCCAGAATATTTCATATTTTCAGCGGGTTCCAATATTTGATGTTATTCGACAGCTTGCACGCAGACGGTTGCTCTGCTTTGAGGGTTTATCATGGCTGAAACCTACCCAACCCAGAAAGAGTCTAGAAGGTTGCCCAAAAATCTAGACGCAGACACCTTTCACTTGTGTGTGGGGGGGGGGGAGAAAGTGGGATTTCATTCAGGATGTTGCTGAGTCCCAAGTATTTGTGAATGTCCTTTTCAGCTTTAAATCTGGGCTGCTGAGGAGCCCTTGCATCTGGGGTGGAGGGGGGGCAGAGTTTGCTGAAATGGGGCAGGAAGCCCCCCCCCCCCAACGACCCTTTTGGTGTTGTGTGCATACAGGGAGGGCTCCAGGGAGGGAGCCACCTTGCTCAACTGCAACTAAGGAGGGGGCTATGTGTGTGTCAATGACCTTCCCTTGGATGCTTGCCCACCCCCAGCATTGTGCAGCGAAGATCCCTCCACTGCAGCACCAGGAAAGGGGGGGGGGCAAAATGACAAATCCTTCTTCTTCTGGGAGGACCCTCATTCATTGCAGCAAAACACAAATGACAGTGTTGGGGGAGGGGGCAGAGAGAGAAGCGGAGGGAGAGGTGTGTGCCTTGGGGGGGGGTGTCCACCTGTAAGCATCTCTCCCTGCCCCAAGCTTCCCTTTCCCCACATATGGGGCTGTTGCAGCAGCCGGAGCAGCAGCCACCGCAACGCCCACCCCAACCCCCCCTCCCAGGATCGTGAAGGGGGCGTGAAGGACGCAGAGGACTGCAGAGCATGCGGAGGGTGACTCATCGCCCCTGCCCTTCTCCCCACCTGCCACCCTCCGAGGCTGGAAGCACCCGATGGCACGTACCCCACCCAAAAGTGTGGGGCGGGGAGGGGAGGGAGCTGATCAACCTGGGAACCAAGAGGAGGAGCCCCGTCCAGGGATGGAGGGCAGGCGCTGGGGGGGGGGGGCGCTCTTTGTATGAATGGGCGAGCGCCGCGGTGAGAGGGGGCTGGAAGGAGAGAGGCGCGAGAGAGCGCAGGTGGGAGGGAGGGAGCCGGCAGTAAAGCGCCCGGGCCGTCGGGAGACCGAGAGCCAGCCAGCCAGCCAGAGCGCATCTCCCCATCGGATCGCTCGCAAGAGGCGAGGGTGGAAGCGCGGAGGAGGAGGAGGAGGAGGCGCGCCCCGGGTCCGCACTAGCGCGCGCGCGCGCGCAGCAAGGCGACGTGGACTCTCCGGGCGAGCGCCCGTCTGAACACACGCGCGGAGCACACGCGTCCTCCTAGCGCGCCCCACCTCGCCTGGTTACCTGCGTGCGCGTCCACAGGCGCCTCCCGCGAAAGGCGCCCTCCGCACGCGCACCGGCCCCGAGGCTAAGGGAGCGGGGATGAGAGAGAGGTTCTCCCGGAGCGGCGCCTGGGAACAAAGGGGTCTTCTCCCGCCAACACGCTCCCGAGGCGGCGGGGAAGTCTCCCCAAGGCCCCTGGAGTCGAGGGTTCCTCCGTGTCTCCCCCAGGCCCCGTCTCCCAACCCGCCGGTCCATTCACGAATCCCTCTCTCCTCCTCCTGATTCTTCTTCAGTCATTCATTCACCCAACACTCCACTCTCTTCCCATTCATCCCCTTCATTCATTCCATTCGCTCGCTCGCTGGACTTTTTTTCTTTTCTTCCTCCACCCCTCCGGTTCTGCGCAGGCGCGGGGCTCCCCTCCAATCGTGCTCGAATTTTATGAATGAACATTGACGTCAATGGGGCCCCCCACGTGGGCCTGGCTAGAAGTACAAAAGCGGCCGCCCAGCCCAGCCGCTCTCCAAGGTGCTGAACGACAGCGCAGCCCAGGCGAGCGAGCGAGCGGCGCAGGGAAAAGGCAGAGCCAAGCGGGCGGACCGAGCGACTCAAGAGGGGTGGGGCGGACCCGAGACCCCCGGCCGGCGCAGCTGCCACGGAGCCGGTAAAACGTCCCCCTCCCTTGCAGAGTCATTTACACAGGCGGCGAGAGGGGGGGGGGCTCTCCCACAGAGGGCGGAGGACAACCCCCGGCCCGCCTCGCCCATCCCTGAAAGGATGGTCGACGAGGGTGGGGGGCGCTGAAGGAAGCGCTGCTCGGTAGCGGTTGTTTAAGGCGAGGAGGCGGCCGGGGACGACAACGAGGCGGCGGCTGTGGGGCGGCGGCTGGGCGTCTCCAGGATGGGAACCGCCGGTTGGCGAGGAGGGCGTCTGCCCCCCCCCCGGCTTTGCAGAGCGACCAAGAAGGGTTGCCCCTTCAGTGTGGTCCCCTTGGAGCGGTTCCCGAAGAGGGGCGGGCGCCTTTGGCTAGCGACAGAGGGAAGACGGTCGTAGAGGGGGAGAGAGAAATGGAAGGGGGGGGGGAGGCTCGGCCGCTTCGAGAAATGGCAGGTAGACGGACGCAGATGTGGGATAGGGGGTTCTATCACTTGAGGATGGAGGGGGGGAGAAAACGTTTGTGGGGAGCCGGTGGAAAAGAATCGAGACCTCGAAAGGAATTGTGCAAACGTTGGAGATGGGGAGGAATCTGGGGGTGTTGTTGGGAAGGATCTCTTGAAACTGGGGTGGGGCTAAGTTATGCAGAGGGGCTGAAAACGGGGGGCGGGGGTTGTTGCAACGGCATTGGAGCGGGGACCAGCTTTCTAAACGTGAATGGCTGTTGGGAAAGAGGGGGGTAGCGGAGGGTCTCAGCCGGCAGAAGGAGGCGGCGGCAGCGCTGAGGCTGCCAGTCATCTCCTCCCCTGCATGTGTGGGCGGTGGGTGTGGGGACTGCAGAGAGGAGGGGGGAGCGAGCGAGCGAGGGACGAGCAGGTCTTTCGCTCTCTCTCTCTCTGATGTGGGGAGGATGAGGCACCGGGCGACGCTTTCGGCTCCCCAGAACCAGCCTCCCCAGTGACCCACAGCTCAGAGATAACTGAGGAAGCAAAGGTGGGCTCTGGAGGTGGGGGGGGGAGGGCGAGCAGAGGACTTCTTTGTTCTATAATAACTCTTATATGGGGGGGGGGGGAGACGAAGATCCCATCGGTCCCATATAAAGCCGAATAGCGGGGTGTAGGAAAGAACACCCCAATCGATGAGATGAGGATTGGGGGGGGGGGCCCGGCGGCTTCCCTGTTAGGAGCAGCTCCAGGAAAGTGGGTGGTGGGTGGGAGGCAGGGAAAGAATTATGGGGACCCCAGATCTAGCTGCAAGCGGACCCCCGCAGACTCTGCTCTTCCCCTCACAGTATGGGGGAAATCTAGGCTTGGTGGAAAAGGCAAAACGAGGGTAATAAAACTGCCAGTTCAAAACGCACTTCCGACAAACAGCAGCGCCCCCCCCCCCCCCCATTGAACACATCTAGGCTGAGAATGCAGGAATGTAGCCTGGTGCCAAGAAGATCGCCCTGGCGACTGAGGAGTGGGGGGTGGCGGCACCCTCCTGCCCCCCTCCCTCTGCTGCTGGACTTAGCTGAGCATGATAAGCGGGCTCTTCCGTCTCGTGGCATCCCTTGGCAACCCCGGCAGAGTTGGGAAAGTGCGTGTGGGGCGGGGGGGGGAGATGCATGGCGTAGTGTTTTGTACGTGCGCGCAGAGAGACGTTTTGTCGAAAGGAGCAGCCCGGCTGTGCGCGCGCACACACCTCTGGCAGGCAGGCAGGCAACCCTACGAGGCGAGCAGGATCCCGGAATCCGGCGGCGATGCACGGAATTGTCAATGAGAGACCCATTACGAGCGCACAGTACAGGACGTGCCTCTCCGCCGCCACAGCCGCTCAGGCAGCGAGCTGGCAGGAGGCGCTTCGGGGGGAACAAATCCCCACGATGCAGCCGCCGGGTCTTAAGAAAATGGGAGAGGGGGAGGTGTGGGGACGAGAGAGGGCCACGTTAACACGAGGGCTGGGGTGCTGCGCGTGGTGTGGGGCTGCGCAGAAACCATTTTCCAAGGGAAAAGCGGGAGCTCAGCCCCACAGGTACGGTATGGGAAGTCCTAATAAGGAAGTGAGAGCGGCTCCCCAAAGGACTCCGCCACACGCCACCCCCTCCACCCCCTTTAGGGAGACTTGGAAGGGACCAAAAGAGTCTCCTAGTCCCGCCAGCCCCCTTCAAAGCCTGTGGGTCGAGGGGGGCCTCCCCTCCCGCCAAGGTGATGACGTTTCGTTTTCCAAGTTCCTTAAGTTTGTGGGTCTGGCCAAAGGCCATGGCAAACTTGCCTGAGGCAGCAGTGCTCACAACATAAGGCAGAACATCCATCCGGACAGCTCAGCTGGTTAGAGCCTGGTGCTGATAACGTCAAGGTGGCAGGTTCCATCCCTGTAGTGGGCGGCTGCCTATTCCTGCATTGCAGGGGGTTGGACTAGAATCAGTGATGGCTAACCTTGACACCCCAGATGTTTTGGAACTACAACTCCCATCATCCCTAGCTAACAGGATCAGTGGTCAGGGATGATGGGTGTTGTAGTCCCAAAACATCTGGAGTGTCAAGGTTAGCCATCACTGGACTAGATGATCCTCAGGGTCCCTTCCAACTCTAGGATTCCATGGTATGCGGAGTTTTTGCTCTTCCACAAGGCCACTCAAGCTGTGTGCGTGAATCACAGACTTGTAGAGTTGTAAAGGGACCTGAGGGTCATCTAGTCCAACCCCCTGCAATGCAGCGATCTTTCGCCCTATGGCTCGAACCCACCACCCTGAGATTAAGAGTGTCATGCTGTACAGAAAAGAGAGAATTGGGGGGGGGGTCTCCTCGACTTCCTGCAGCTCTGACCTCGCCTTTGTCTGTCTCCCCTGCACAGCACCTCTCTCCGCGGGGCAGGATGCCGTGCCTTCACCACCTTGGCAGAGCAGCCTGGCTCCTCTCTCTCTGCCTCCTCCTGGCGCAGTCTCACCTCCGCGCTGCTGCGCTCCCCACTGGAAGGGGACAGGAGGAGGAGGCCCGCCCAGGCGGCGGTGGCGACAACGACCGCGAGTCACCCCAGCCTGAGAACTCGCCAGCCGGCCGGGGGATCCTGCCGGGACCCCTCGGCCCCGAAGACCAGAAGCGGGGCGGCCCCGACGATGGCGACCTCTTCCAAGACGTGGACCCCAAGGCCTTGGCCGCGGTCCTCCTGCAAGCGCTCCAGGCCGAGGCCGGCAAGCCCAGCAGCGGGCAGAACCTGAACCCGGAGCCCAGCGCCAATGAGGAGCGGGTGCGCAGCGAGACCAAGAGCTCCGGCGCGCAGGAGCAGCCGGACAAGAAGGCGCAGGGGCCGGGCTGGGAGCCTGGCGAAGATGGAGGCCGAAAGCAAGAGGGGCTGGAGGCGCAGGGGGAGGCCGGGGAGATCAGCTTCGGGCAGCAGGAGCTGGACGCTCTCAAGTCCATGCTGGAGGAGCTGCAGCGCTACAGCTCGGCTGCCAAGAGGGCGGAGCCCCCCCAGGAGCGGGACGAGGTCCTCAAGGAGCTGGAGGAGTACGAGCGGCTGAGGGCGCCCGCCAAGCGCAGCCAGGCGCCCCCGGGAGGAGAGCCCTGGGACGGGGCGCGCAAGCTGCGCCAGCAGCAGCACCTGGAGCACCAGCTCCTCCAGAGGCGCTACGAGGAGCTGGCCGAGAGCCGGCGCCAGGCGGAGGAGGCGCGCAGGGCGGCGGCCGAGGAGGAGCGCCTGGCGGACATGGCCTCCGACCTGCTGCTCCAGTACCTGCTGAAGGACGGCGAGGAGGAGGAGGACGGGCGGCAGGGGGCCAACGCGCAGGAGGAAGACGAGGACGAGGAGGAGCAGCAGCAGCGGAGCGGGATCCGCCGCAAGGGCAGCGGGCTCCTCTTCGAGGACGAGGAGGGCAACGTGGCCGAGGACAAGCGCTCCAACGAGGCGCCCGTCGAGGAGGACGACGACGACGACATCGACCCCAACACCATCGACCGCCTGATCGAGCTGTCCAGCAAACTGCACCTGCCCGCTGACGACGTCATCGACATCATCAACAACGTGGAGAAGAAGAAGAAGGAGGTCCCCGAAGTGGTCCCCGCAGGAAGCAAGGCCAAAGGGCCCGGGGCCCCTCCACTGCAACCGCCGCCGCCGCGCAACAAGCCCAAGAAGGCGCCCGCCTACGCCGTCTACCGCCCAGAGCCGCGGCCCCCACAGAAGCCGTACTACCCTCCGGCGGACTACAAGGCCTACCACCACCACCGCCTCCCCAAGCAGAACGAGGCGGCCTGGAACGAGGTGCTGAAGGGGGACGAGTACCCGGCGCCCAAGTGGTACCCGGCCCGGTTCAGCGGCGGCAGCAGCAGCAGTCACAGAGGAGGCGGCGGCAGCAGCAACTACGCGGGCAGCAACAAGATCTCCAACTACATCAACCCGCGGACTTTCCAGCCTCCGCCCTACGCGCGCTACCTCAGCCCCGTGGTGCCCCGGGAGGAGTACTACGACGACGGCCAGGCCCGCCAGGAGGAGGACGGCGGCAGCGAGGACGAGGAGCTGCAGAACTACATCGAGACGATGCTGATGAAGCGCCCCAAGGCGTTCCAGTGAGAGCTGCCCCCGGGGGTCCCCTCCGCCCCCTCCTCTCCCCCCGCCCAAAGAAACTTTGCCATCCACCGTGTTTCCGACATGAAATTCAGGTTCTTGCATGAGTCAGGAGAACAGTCTCCCCCGCCGAGCGAAAGGTCCACACGGAGGACGTCCGGTTGCGACCCCCCTCTTCCTCCTCCTCTCAGCCAGCTACCTGGTTGCCTCCTCACCCCCTGCACACCAAGCCCACCCCCCCCACCCTCGTCAGGTGCGCATCTCAGATATCTGGCCTCCAGAGGGGAAAGGAAGATGCCGTGGAGCATTTAAGCCAGAGGAACATCTGTTTTCCCGCTGCAGTGAGTCAAGTCGGAGCTCCCCATGCAGCCATGGGGCAGGACCCCCCCTTCCCTCTCTGCCTGCCCAGGCTGTGCAAAAGAGCAGGCAGCAACCCTGTCAATGCAAAATTGTCAAGGACCCCCCTCCCCTCTCCTGGCCTCTCCTTCCTGTGGGGGGGGCAGCCTCAGAGCAAGCATTCCAGGTGTAACACTGCAACTCCTAAGGGGTTTCCACTTGATACCACCACCTCTGTCTGGATCCCCCTCCTGCCCCCTTTGGAAACAGCCCCATTCACCCCCACCCCCCAAAACCAGCACAATTTCATGGGCATAGCCAGTATTTTTATTAGGGGGCAAGTTTCATGTTAGGGGGGGGCAGAACCTCAGATAGTTAAGTATTTTTATTGATTTACTTGATTTAGGTAGGGCAGCTGCCCCCCCCCCCCATGGCTATGCACATGCACAGTTTTACAGCACACTCAAGAGAGGACCCCCAGCAAAAAATGGAGAGGGAAGAGAGAGAAAGAGAGGAATGAATAATTGTGGCCACATCTCCCCAGGTGCTTGTGATAATGAAGGCCAGCAGGTGGCACTGAAAGGGATGCCTCAAAGCATCCTGGCTCCCTGCCCCTCCCCCCCACTGCAACATCACCTGCTTTTGTCCCTTCATTAGGTTTGGCTGCGCTAGTCTAAATCACGATGGTTCCCAAGAGGACCTGATCCTGCACCCTGAGCAGGGCAGCAGGGAGTGGTTTACTCTAGCAAAAGCCTAGACCGGTGTTTCCCAAACTTGGGTCTCCAGCTGGTTTTGGACTACGACTCCCATCATCCCTAGCTAGCAAGACTAGTGGAAAGGGATTGTGGGGACTGTAGTCCAAAAACAGCTGGAGACCCATGTTTGGGAATCACTGGCCTAGAGTGAGGCTCTCAGCTCCGCAAAAGCTCCTCATGCTGCTGGATACAGAGATGACACCCCTTTTATCTGTAACAAGAAGAATAGCGGAATCCTAGAATTGTAGAGCTGGAAGGGACCCCAAGGGTCATCTAGTCCAACCCGCCCTTTAAAACACACACACAGGTTTTGGAAACCTAACGTAGCTGCTAAAAACCTCGACCTTCTTTGCTCATCCAATGTTTATCCTACCAAAAGCGGAGGGGAAAGTCACAAGGTAAAATATGCAAACCCAGAAGCTGCACACAGAAGTGCCCCCCACCCCAAATTCCTGGCTGCAACCCCGTTCAAAGAAAGGCATGTGGAAATTCAGGGCTGCTGAGAAGCCACAAACATTGAGGAGTATTTGCCCTCAAATACTCCGAGGAGAAAGGGACGCGGGTGGCGCTGTGGGTTAAACCACAGAGCCTAGGGCTTGCTGATCAGAAGGTCGGCGGTTCGAATCCCCGCGATGAGGTGAACTCCCGTTGCTTAGTCCCTGCTCCTGCCAACCTAGCAGTTTGAAAGCACGCAGTGCAAGTACTGTAGATAAATAGGTACCGCTCTGGTGGGAAGGTAAATGGCGTTTCCATGCACTGCTCTGGTTTGCCAGAAGTCCTGCTGGCCACATGACCTGGAAGCTGTACGCCGGCTCTCGGCCAGTAAAGCGAGATGAGCGCCGCAACCCCAGAGTCGTACGCGACTGGACCTAATGGTCAGGGGTCCCTTTACCTTTACCTTACTCCGAGGAGAGGAGAGGAGGACGTATTCTCATGGACCTAAATTAACCCAGTTCGCTTGTGTTTACAAACCCTCCCACTCAAACCAAACTTTCCTTTGCTTAGCAGGCATGGGAATCTAAAGAACCAGACTGGAAGCTAAATAAATTTTCAAGCCGATGTTTAAAAGGAGCCACTCCAGAGCAGGCAGGGGATTCTTCGGCCCCTTGGGGCAGACTTTTGGCTCCGGGATTAAGAAGCAGAGTCTGGACGAGGTTTATAGGTGGAATAGGCAAAAGTGCCACAAAATCCACACTCCTGCCCCTCAAGCGCTGGGCCCCCTCTCCCCATGGAGTTCTGTCCAGAATGAAAAGGTTCCCTGGCTGAGACGGAGGAGGACAGGGCAGCAGAAAGAGAGACAGAGGATCCTGACCACAAACTGCCTTACCACAAACTCTTCCCACGCCCCGAGACGTTCCTTCCAGCAACCCAGCACCCAAGCGTGGGGCACCTTGAGCTCCGCAGGCACCCCGCACCCAGAAACAAGTTGCCGCCCCCCTGCAAAGGGGGGGAGGGGGAGGCTTTGAGCATGCTGTATTGATACCTACTTGTGTAAGTCCATGACCATCTAAAGCTGCACCTGAAAGGGTCCACCAGGGCGGGTTTTCGGAGAGCAAGCCGGGGGGGGGAGGGTAGGATGGGGGGTGGGGGTGGCGGTGAAGGAAGCAGTCTGCACGTGTCCAAAAGAGAAAACCCTTCCGCCGGCATCAGTCCTAGAGTGTGCGAGTTTCTTCGCTTTGTGGCGTCCAGTCCTGTAAAATAATAATAATAATAATAAAAAGAGTTGTTTCGATGTCCTGATCCATTTTGTTGTACTTGAAATAAAACACCTTTGGCCTGTTGTAAATAGCATGTGGAATTCCTAGTTTTGCTATAAAATAAAAGCAACTATTTTATTACGAGTTACTCTCATTATTTGCAGATCTGGCGGGTCAGTGGTGGCGCAGGAGGGGGGGCATTAAAGGTGTGGCGTGCCCCCCCTCCAAAGAGCACCTGGCCACATTTCAATGGTAGGCTAAGGTGCACCTTTCTGCACAGGTATCCGGTGTGTGTGGGTGTGTGTAGGATGTGATAAAAACCTCCCTCCTGTTGCAGCCGCTGCCGCCATTCTCATTTGTTCCCGATGCAGCATAACTTGCAGCCTAGAAGTGATTATGCATGACACAGTTTCCTTGCATTGCACCCTGGGAGCACATGGGGAAGGCCTGGTTTGAAGTCCCAATTTAGAAATGAATTAACAATGACCTCTAGGGCTGGGTGATACCTGGTTTTCAACATCGCCATATATCATCAACTAAACGTCACGACGTAATGCTATATCGCGATGTCTGAAATAAGGAAGGAGCTATGTAGAGGCACTGACTGGCTTCAGAGTTTTCCCCACATTGTGATTTTTGCATAGCACACCCACATCATGAGTTGCGATACTTTTGCCGGGTCAATTATGAAACTGGTATCACAATATGGACTTCAAACCGGTTTTGGACAATATGTCAATATATCACCCAGCCCTAAAAATCTCCCTCGTAACCTCCACACCCAGCAGAGGCATGAACTTATCCCAAGAGGCTGCAGGATCAGGCCAGTGACCTATCTCGTCCAGCATTCTGCTTGCATTGTGGCTAACCAGGAGTGCCAAAGCGACTCTCCCCTCCAGCAGCTTCCAGTACCTGGCATTCGGAAGCATGCTATGTATGACATGTTGAAGTATATTCCTGCACTGCCTTTCAGCCAGAAAAGTCCTCAAGGTAGCTCACAAAGGAGGATTCAAGCCGGGTAGGCAGGCAGGTGGGATGCAACTTTTCAAAAGTTAAAACATTTTGGGAAGAGTCTAAGATGCATTTGTGTTCCTGCCCCAAAGGCAAAGGCAGCCCCCAGAAAACTGTCTGAGAGAGCAGGAGAAGTTCCTGCTTCTTCTAAGGGTCTTGGGCGAGGGCAGGGGGTAGGAGGAAGAGGTCAGCAGGTCCTAGCTCCAGAATCAGCTTCTGAGCATGTACAGAGTGGCGGTTGAACCTACCCACATACACACTCAAGGAAGAACAACGGAATATATTATGGCACAGCCTTACCCAGTCCACTACATCAGCTCTGTTAAGTGTTATCCTGAATTATAGGTATATATACACAGGGATTTTGGGGCAGGGATTGTAAGCAGCAAGGTTACAGGCAAAAGAAATGCCGAATTCTCTCTGACCTCTCTGTTTACACACAAACACTCCGCAACACACACATCCCTATACTGTATACACAACTGTAACTCAAGATAACACTTGGTGCATTTGCCTGTTGCGAAAATCTGTGCAGAAATAAAGGGGCTCAAGGAGGCACCACGTTATTTTTTTGCTGCAAGTGCTTAATGCAGTGGTTCTCAAAGGGTGTGGCAGGAGAGGAGGGCAAGGGTGGCAGACCATCAGTATATTTTGGGAAAGATCCATCTCCTTGTGTGGCTGCATTCTTTCATACTTTCTGGACGTCCCGTGATCATATCATAAAGCAGTTGTGTCCTATGCTATAAATTGAGCATCGCCAGCAGTTCTTTCTTTTCGTTCTGCGACGTATTTCTTATCAATAAAATGTTCAGCGTGGCGCTAGCAAATTTTTATTGTGAATGTGCGGCCCAGAGAAAAAAAGGTTTGAGAAGTACACTGTTCTAAGAAGAGGTGTGCATGCACACGAAAGCTCATACCAAGAACAAACTTAGTTAGTCTCTAAGGAGCTACTGGAAGGAATTTTTTTATTTTTTATTTTGTTTTGACTGTTCTAAGGGGTCCACCCCCTCCCGGAAACAGCTGCGCTTTAAGGCGGGCGGGGCGGAGCTGCGTTGCACCTCGGGACCCTAAACTGAGTCACGGGATATTCTGAGCTCGCTCTGCACAGAGTTGGAGGATGCAACCCTGGATTTGCACCTGGGGGGGGGGGCAAACCTTCTCAACTTTCAGGAGTGAGGAGTCCTGGTGCCCTGTTACACCCCCCCCCCCCAAATCAGACCTTCCTCAAGGTAGCAGATGGGAATCCCACACTTTTCCATTCCGCTAGGGTCGCCTCTCCCGCCCCCTTGCAGGCCCATAGCCCAGACCGGAGGCAGGCGGAGTTGGGAGGTTTGGAGGAGACCAAAACGAAGCGACTAGCCCCCACCGTCCACCGCCTCCTGCCACTCACCCGTGCCGGAAAACTTTCCGAAGAGCCGGCCCGTCGCAGCGCCTCCCGGCTTGGGCCTCGCCTCTGGCCCCTGGGGCCGCCCCCTTCCCGGCTGCCCACCCCACATGCCGGCCTGGAGGGGAGGGTCTCGCGGGACTTGGGGCGCGGGACTCGGGAGGGTCTCCTGGGCAGCTGCCCAGTGGGGAGACCAGGAGTCCCAGCCTCACCAACACCACGTGGCACTTTCCTCAAGGGACAAGAGGCTCCCTGCAACTGGATCGGGTCCCAAGGAGCGGAGCCCTCTTCCTCCCGCTGCTGCCGGTGCCGCCCCCTTGACGAAGGTCGGGGGTCCTTCTGCAAGAGAAGCCCCCGACGGCGCCCCCGCTTTCTTGCTCCTTTCCTCGGGCTGCTCGGCTGGCGATTTAGGGGGGCGCGGCCGCAACGAGGACCCAGAGCGCAAGGAGAAAGTGCGGGGAGATGGCGCGGGTTGGGGCGTCTCATGGGGAGCCCCCCCGCTGGAATTTGAAAGCCCAGATCCCGCCACCGGGGCGCGGCAGGGCAACAAGCCAAGTGGGGAGCAGGCTGAGGTGGGAGGAAGCCCCCCACCCACCCACCCGCGCGGCGTAGGAGGCCTCCGCCCCACTGCATCCTCATCCTCACAACAGCCCTGCCAGGTAGGTGACGCCAAGAGCTGGCGACTGGCCCAAGGGGGTCCAGGTTTTCCTGCAGAGGAAGCCGAGGAGAGCTGGGGGGGGGGGTGGCCATCTCTGGCACAACGTGGGTCAGAACGCCCCCACTCGAGATGGGGGAGGGTCAGCCTCACAGGGTTCTTGTAAGGAGAGAGGGGGCAGGGGGGCTTGCTCTCTGGGGGAAAGGCAGAAAGTCTGGAGCGCCTCCCTCTCTCTGCGCGGGGGCTGCCTGGTCCTCAGGAGCAGAAATCGCCCCCCAACACTGCGGAATTTGCGGGGAAGCCGAGAGTCAGGAGTTTGCCCACTCGCCTGCTGGAAACGTCTAACTTAAGCGAGCAAACCTCTAAACTGCCCCCGCCATCCTGATTTATTTGCTGATTTGCTCCGAAAGAAAAAGCCAGGATTCCGGAAGCTTGTGGGTTGTTTCTCAACAACAGCGGGTTTTTTTAAAAAAATGTGGAGCATCACCACCTTGTGCCTCTGTTGCACACCACGGGGCGGAGGGCTGATAGGAAACGGGGGGTGCAAGAGAGAGAGGAGACACAGCCATAGCTGTCAACTTTCGGATTTGAAAATAAGAGATTTTTTCAAACTTTCGGATTTGAAAATAAGGGATGCCGCGAGGGCGGTGCAATGGCACCAAGTAGCCTCGCCCCCCTGCGCTCCAGAGGCTGCGCGCGAACGGGTGAGCGAAAGAGCGAGCGCATAGACGGCAGGCAGGCTGTCTGTCTGGTTGGGCGTGAGGGTCTGGCTGCACAAGGCATGCAAGCTCCGCCCCCAGTCGGTCTCAGACTCCTTATTGGCAGCCGAGCAACGCAGCTGAGGAGGGAGAGGAGCTGCTTCCTTTGAAATTCGGGAAATTTAAGGGATATCAACAATCCGGGATAGCAGCGGGAAACGGCATTGGAATAAGGGAGTTTCCCACAAAAAAAGGGGAGGGTTGACAGCTATGGACACAGCCCAGTCCCGGTGGGAGGCTCGCTTTCTTCCTTTCCTCGCTTCCTTCGAGGGCGGAAACCCAAAGAGAGTGGGTCTCAGGATGCTGGGGAAACGTGGATTTCGCTTTCGAAGGGGCCCGACGCGTTTCGCCCCCCCTTTTTTGTATTCGGGGGTTAATCAGAGGCGGGATTGGAAGAAGAGGAGTTTGGATTTGATCTCCCGCTTTATCACTACCCTGAGAAGTCTCAAAGCGGCTCACATTCTCCTTTCCCTTCCTCCCCCACAACAAACACTCTGTGGGGTGAGTGGGGCTGAGAGACTTCAAAGAAGTGGGACTAGCCCAAGGTCACCCAGCAGCTGCAGGTGGAGGAGCGGAGACGCGAACCCCATTCACCAGATTATGAGTCTACCGCTCTTAACCACTACACCACACTGGAGCTAGAGATCTCGGGGATCCCGGTTAACGTTTCCATGGGAGATCAGCCAGCAGAGATCTTGGATGTGTCTCCTCCCAGATACATTAACTGTGGGATCCCGAGATTTATGCAGGCTGGGTCGTCCGTCCCCCCCATTTTAAACCCTTCTGAAGGCCTTTAGAAGAAATTGGGCGAAACCCGTTGGGTTGTCCCCTCCACCGATGGTGCCAACTTGAATAAAAATATTGGGGGAGGGGGGGAGTAAGCCCCACCCGACATAATCGATACAAGATGCCATGCACACACACCATTTGAACGGCAATGCCCATCAACTTTGGGGGTGCCTGCCCACCTCAAATATTTTATCGGGGGGCTGAAGGGACCTTAGGAGTTGGCTCCTCTCTCTCCCACCCTGTTTGCTTTGGGCCATCTCTCCTCCCCTCCTTCCCTCCACCTCTAGCCCCAAGGAGACCCACCTTGCATTCACCCCCAGCCCACCCAAATTTCCTCCCCACCTGCAGCCACAGCAGGGTTGGTTTTCCAACAAGCCAGGCCTGAGGTGGCTGTTAGAAGGATCAGTCTCCTGCCAATACCAGGCTGAAGCCAAGCTTTGCAGGGCACAGGGGGAATTGTGCCAGGGGACTGGGCTCCATTATACAGTGGTGATTAATAATAATAATAATAATAATAATAATAATAATAATAATAATAATAATAAAGCTGAGATTCCTGCATTGCAGGGAGTTGGGCTGGATGACCCTCAAGGTCCCTTCCAACTTTACGATTCTGATTCTCTGATTCCTGGCACCCACAAAGTCTCTCCGGGGTGCCCTTTCCTCCCGCGGATGGGGTGCAGAACTCCAGGAGGAAGTTGGAAGAGGGCCGTTCTTCTCCACTTCCTATTTCAGCTCCGTGTGCTCGGGTTTAATTCACTGGATCGGACTTTCACCCAGATCCCCCGGGAAACCAAAGTGAGGTGCTCTAGCTTTCTGCTGGGGGTGTGAGAGGAAGGACTAGAGGCAGGGAGGGGCACCCACGATGCTTGTCTAAAACCCCCCGTGCGCCCAAAGTTACATTGCAAAGCCCAGTGTCTCGCTTCCCTGACATTGGGAAGGCAGTGCAAGGGCTGGAGGGGGCATCAAATTTTCGGACTTGCTCCCACCCCCCTGCATGACAAATGCGGTGTGCAGCCCGGGGGGTTGAGTGTGGGAGTACTTTTGCGGCCCACTTGATCTGGGAGGTTGGACCGCGCTGACGTAGAGCAGGGGTCGGCAACCTGCGGCCCATGGGCCACAAGCGGCCCACGGGGGTTGTTTAAACGGCCCACAAACTGCCACCGAACCGAGCCACCCACGCGCTGCGCTAAACCGACGTAGCGGGGACTCGCTTCCGCGGCGCGATCCGGCCCACAGAGCGATCTCCGCAGGAGTCAACCGGCCCAGGTGAGGTTAACCTTGCCAACCCCTGACATATAGGATGGGAGTAGTAGCCCTCCTCTTCCCTCCCCACCCCAGATAGCAGCCACAGACCCCAGATGGGTTGCCAGTTTGCTCCCAGGTGGGGCTCAAGGTGATAATCTCCCACCTGCCTCCTTCCTTGCAGGCCTTCAACGCCAGGAGAGGCTGCCCTCCTGGCAACTCCACTATCCTCAGAAGGGGGGTCTCCTCTGGCAGCCCCCAAACTGCCACTCTGCTTTGGTGAACCTGGGCTTGGGCACCCAAGAGGTCTGTGTTTTCAGGGCCCACCCTATTCCCACGGCTGCAACCTGTTTTAAGCCTTTTCCCAATTCCGAATTTTAGAATCGGCTGGCAAAGGAGGGGTAATAAATTTTAAGCTGGAATGTGGATTGGCAGAGGAGGTTTGACCAAGATGATCCAGGGTCTGGAAACGGAGCCTTATGAGGAATGGTTGAAGGAGCCGGGTATGTTTAGCCTGGGAAAGAGACTACGAGAGGTGATATGCTAGACATCTTCAAATTTCTTAAAGGCTGTCACTTGGAAGAGGGAGCAGCTTCTTTTCTCCTGCTCTGGAGGGCAGGACCTGAACTCGTGGTTTCAAGGTGCAAGAAAGGAGATTCCGAATAAACAGTAGGAGGCTAAGAGCCATTTGACGGTGAAACGAACTCCCTTGGAATCGTAGACTTGTAGAGTCGAAAGGGACCCCGAGGGCCATCTAGTCCAGCCCCCTGCAAAGCAGGAATCTCAGCTAAAGCATCCCTGACAGATGGCCATCCAATCTCTGCTTAAAGATCTCTAAGGAAGGAGAGTCCACCACCTCCACTGTCAAACAGCCCTTACTGTCAGAAAAGTTCTTCCTGGCGTTTGGCCAGAATCACCTTTCTTGTAACTTGGAAGACATGGGTTCGAGTGCTACCCTCCAGAACAGGAGAATACAAAGGGACAGCCCTTTAGGTGCTTGAAAACGGTTATTTCCTCTTTCTCAGGCTAAACATTCCCAGCCTGGAAAAGCGGTTGGGTTGTTTCCCTGCCAGGGATTCCTTCGCTGCTATTCCTGCATTTGCAGGGGGCTGGGCTAGATGACCCTTGGGGTTCCCTTCCGACTCCACAATTCTAAGAGCAACGCAGATGGACCCTGTTTTACTCAGGTGCTCCAACTGTGCGACGTTGTTGGCTGGCTGTGCCCAGCGACCTCCAGGCCGGACCCTCTGCTCTTTCTGCCCCCTCCTTCTGAGCTGGGGCTGGAAGCAAGAACCACAGCCAGGCCACCGTCTTCCTCACACGCTTTATTCCAAAACAGAGAAGACACTCGCACACACCTCTTGGGTCCGGAAGGATCATGCCTTATTGGAAAGGGGACAGGGGGGGGGAAGGGAATACAGGCACCCATAGTTTAGGAGGCGGGGGGGGGGGACTGCTGGTCTTCTGAACGGCAGGCTCCTCCGAATCGCCGGCTACCTGCATCCACGTGCCCCACACGCATGTGGGGCGCTTGTCACCCCAACAGGGAAAAAAAAGAGAGCGAGGGGAGGGAGGGAAGAAGGCAGAGGCGATGCTGCTGCTGCCGCCCCCCCCCCCTCTGGGATCCGTCACATGCTGCCCGGGTGAGTCACAGGTTTGGGGGCGGCAGGAAGCGCCATGTTGCTGGTGTGAACAGATTGGGGGGGTGCTGGGGGGGCGGTGATAGGAGAAGTAGGAGAGTTTGGAGGGGCACAGAAAAAAGCCCAGAGAAAAGATGGAGAATGGAGATAATTCAGTGGCCCTGAATGCCACGCTGATCTCTCTCTCTCTCTCTCTCTCTCTCTGCCCCCCAACAGGCTGGGGCAAAATGCCTCCTTGCCCCCCCCAACACTCTGACCCAGTGCACTCCACCCCACCCACCCCCCGAGCTGGTGGTTCAGTATTTACATCGTGCGGCTTGCAGATTCCTTGGCCAGGAGGCCGGCTGCGGAGCTTGCGTGGCCACCACAGGCTCTCACCCCCACTGCATGGGGGGCAAAGGGGCGCGAGGGGCAGTGGCGGGGGCAAGGGGGGGAGCTGGATCGCGATCCCGAGTCTATGCCAAGCCCATCTCCTCCAAAACGCTCCGGGGCGACTCGTCCTCCTGCAGCAGGGAGAGAAGCAGAGGGGAGGCGGGTTCAGAGGAGGGGAGCGGAAAGTGTGTGTGTGTGGGGGGGAAGCAGCCTGTCCCCCTCCCCAAAAGACCCCCAGACCGGAGGCTTCGCCCAACCGCTACCCCGACACTCGAGTCTGCAGCAGCCGGGGGAGGAAAGAACCCCAGTATGACTTAGTAAACTGCACTCTCCTCCGCAGGGGCAAGGAAGGCTTTCTGCGCTTGCTCAGAGGTGCTCTTGAAGCCTCACCTAACGAGGCCTCCTTCCATTCTAAAGGTCCGGGAGGTTTGGGGGTTTCAGGTGCGTCAACTTCCACCATGCAGGGGGTGGTGGTGGCTAGGGGTGCCAAGGCCCAGGAGCTGCCGCGTCTCCCTCCTCCCCACCCCGAGGATCTGCACTCGGCACCAGCAGCAGGAGGCTGAGTGGCTCACGCCCACTGCAGAGAGAGGCAGCGATGGCTGCGGGTGACTCATTGCATGCAGAAAGCAGCAGCCAGGAAGGCAGCTTTCTTGGGGGGCTCCTCCAGCAGCAACACCCCCCTCCAAAAAATGCCTCTGCAGAAGCAGACAAGGTTGCTTAGCCCCATAACTGGAGGGAAGCGCATGGTCTGCCCCTTGGGGGGGGGGGGAGAAGCCCCCTCCCCAGTCCTTGCCTCCCCCCCACCCCCTGCGGTGGAGGCATGCAGGGGCCCCATGCAGGGGCCCACCTCTACCTCCTGCAAGAGGTCCGCCTGCTCAATGGCTTTGAGGACGCTCTTCTTGGAGGTGTCCTGGACCTCCCCCCCCATCAGGAACTCGTCCAGGATGAAGTAGGCCTTCTCGAAGTTGAAGATGATGTCCAGCTCACACACCTGTTGGGGGGGGAAGGAAGGGGGCATGAGAACCAAGGGGGGCCCCCAACACAGCAACCCCCACCGCTCCCAGGATCCTGACCCTTCAGTTTGGCTGCGTTTGCTGTGCTTGTTTGCATGGGGGCGGGGGGCGGGGCGGCGGCTCTGGCGTATTAGCAGGAATTAGCTGGGGCGGCTGCCAAGCCCTCGTTAAGCCCAATTAGCAGCCATGCTTAGCTGGATTTTGTGGGTCTAAGAGCAGGCTTAGGAGAGGGAGGCTTTCTATGGGGCTGGGAAGTGGATGGGGGATTAAGGAATCAAAACGACCGCAAGAGTAATTAGCAGTGGGTTTTGGCCTCTGTCCCACTGCCTCCCCGCAGTCGCAGCAGCAGCCACAGGTTGGAAGCTCTGCTGTTGGTGGGGTGGGGGTGGGGAGCAGGGGGCGGGGAGCCCAGAACCTCTTAGGACCCTGCCCCCAGGTCTGCCGGTGCCCCCCAACTGCCTCAGCTTAAACGGCGCTGAATGCTGGAAGGTCCAGGATGGAGAAGAGAAAGGAGCGAAACTGCGGAACTCTCCGCCACTGGAGACAGGGATACCCAACAACCAGGTTGGCTTTAAAAGAGGATGAGACAAATTCATGGCGAAAAGAGGGGACTGTCAAGATAAGATTTCTTTATTGTCATTGTACAAGTACAATGGAATTGGATACCCACAATGGCTCTGCTCTGCAATCGGAGACAGCAATGCTTCTGGGTAGGAGTTGCTGGAAAACACGGGAGGAGAGGGGGCTCTCCAGCTCGGATCCTGCTTGCCTTTAATGTTTGATGCAGTTTTTTATCTTTTGTTGGAAGCTGCCCAGAGTAGCTGAGGCAACCCACAGGCCCAATTTATTAAGTAATAAAATTAATACTATTGTGATTACGGGGCTAAGATAGGGACCCCATTTGCCCTGACCCAGCAAGGCTCTTCTCACGGCTGAGTTGATGGAACGCAAGACTCTTGATCTCAGGTCCGTGGGTTCAAGCCCCAGGTTAGGCAAAATATTCTGCACTGCAGGGGGTTGGACTGGATGATCCTTGGGGGTCCCTTCCAACTCTACAATCCTATTATTCTAAGCCCTCAAAGGCCCAGTATACCTGAAGGAGCGTCTCCACCCCCATCGTTCAGCCCAGACACGGAGGTCCAGCTCCGAGGGCCTTCTGGCGGTTCCCTCCCTGTGAGAAGCAAAGCTACAGGGAACCAGGCAGAGGGCCTTCTTGGTGTTGGCGCCCTCCCTGTGGAACGCCCTCCCAGCAGATGTCAAGGAAATAAATAACTATCTGACTTTCAGAAGACATCTGAAGGCAGCCCTGTTTAGGGAAGTTTTTAATGACTGATGTTTTATCGTATTTTTAATATTTTGTTGGAAGCCACCCAGAGTGGCTGGAGAAACCCAGCCAGATGGGCGGGGTAGAAATAAATTATTGTTATTATTATTATTCAAGGCATCTCTGCTCTAGGGTTCAGGACTGAAAGGCGAGAGTTGAGATAAAGTCCCCCCCCCCACACACATACAGAGAGTGGGGGATTTTACACCAACAAAACAGGAGGAAAACAGCGCTCTGCAGTCACGGAATTCTAGAATTGGGACCCCCGAGGGTCATCTAGTCCAACCCCCTGCAATGCAGGAATCTCAGCAGCCCTCCCCCCTCCCCTGCCCCAGGCTAAGCCCCCCCTCCCCACAACTCACGCTGCCAAAGTATTTGTCCAGCAGCTCCACGTATCGATGGATGAGCTCCAAAGTGATGAGTTCGTTGTCTTGGCCCTCGATGGCGCAGCAGAAATACAAGCTGGCATACCTGGGCAGGAGAAGGGGGCGGGGGCAGAGAGGGGGGGTCAGAACTCCAGCTCTGCTGCCTGGTTCACCTGGGGGGCATCCCCCTCCCCACCGTGCCCCCTTGAAGAGTCCGTCAGCTGCCCACCACCACCCAAGCCTGCCTTTCTCCCTCTGGGGCGACCAGCCAGCTATTGACAGGTGGGGGGGGCAAGGCAGGGGCCTATGCTGGCTGGAAGTGGGGTGTGGGAGGCGGAGGGCCCTTATTAACCCCGTGCACACCTGCAGAGGCCCACTTTGGCCACAGGGGAGCTAAGATGAGCTCAGGCTGCCCCCTGCAGGACAACAGTGTCCCTGCATGCACCCACAGAAACACTGTGTGTGTGTGTGTGTGTGTGTGTGTGCGCGCGCGCGTGCGCACGCCACAGCTGCCTGTCACCTGGGGTTCACCTGCCCACCCCACCCTCTGCCCCACAGCAGCAGTGATGGGCCTATTAGTCTCCTTGGGCGGCTCAGAAGGCTTCTCCAACAGCACCCGGCTACGGCACTCTTCCGCACAGCCCTGCGAGGTGGTTCAGAGCACAGAGAAACCGTTGGCCGCCAGAGGGCCACGTTCCCCTTCTGGACAAGCCTCTGAGGGCCACACACTCCAGGGGGCGGGGCCAGAGGTAAAAGGGGCGGAGCTGTTGCGGCTAAAAAAATATTTTACTATTGTACAATGGGGTAGTTTCTGCTCAGACGTCTCCCTCTGCGAAGCCAAGAAAGAGACACCAACAGAGTTTGAAGGAAACACACAGAAGAGCTGGCAAGGGCCACACAGAAGGGAATGGGGGGCCACACGCAGCCTCTGGGTCTGGGGCTCCCCACTCCTGCCTGAGAGAAGGAGATTTGTGGGTCTGGAGGGAGGCTGCTTATTCTCCATCCCTGCCTCCCCCCGCCCTGAGGAGAGAGAATGAGATTGCCCTTCCTGAACGGACAGGGGCCAACTCAGATCTGTGTCGGGGGGGGGGGGGGCTTTCCAATCCACACCCCAGGGCAGCTATGGAGAAAGAGACAACCAGGTCACCCCCTTCAAGGTGGGGGCTGGGTGCCCAGAGATAGTGGCATCCCTCTTGGGCCAAGGGACCTCCTGCAACGGGAGCAGGGCAGGGCCCTCTCGGTGTGGGCACCACACCCGCAACACACCCTTCCCCGGCAGAGCAGCCCAGAGCCAGACAAAGGCTCCTTTGCTTCCTTCCTGGACTTTTCCAAACAGCTTCTGCATCTGTTTCCGGCCTCCAAACCTTGTCCTGAAGCCCTTGTGGCAAGGCGGAACGGGACCCCCAGGGGTCATCCAGCCCAACCCGCTGCAACGCAGGAGTCGCAGCCGAAGAGTCCCTGGTGACAGACCTCCAGTGGAGCAGAGGCCGCCACCTTCCAAGAACCGCCGTGTTGCAAGGGGCCCCCAGGGGTCATCCAGCCCACCCCAAGGCCACCGAGGTATGCAGGGGGTGGGGAGGGGGTTCGGGAGTCACCTTTTGTAGACCACCTTGAGGTCCCTCCACTCCAGGAAGCTGCACATCTTGGGCTTCCGCGCCAGGACCACCTGCATGAGCTCCCTCACCATCTTCTTCTTGTCTTTGTCTGACGTGGCCAAGTACCACTTCTGGAGGCGCAGTTTGCCCTGGCGGCTGAAGAGCAGCATGAAGCGCATCTGGGGGGGGGAAGAGGAGAGGTGGGAGAGGTCAGGGGGGGCCTCCTGTGGCAGCAAGAAGCAACCTCCCCCCCCCAAAAAAAATGCCCCAAGAAAATTATATCCTGCAAAGCAAGGAGCACCAACTAGGTAGCTCTTCCCCTGCAAGCGCAGAATGAGGCCCTTCCAAGGTTTCTTTTTTTGGGGGGGCACACAGACGCAGCCTCCCGAAAAGCAGCCCAAGGGAGGCCTGCGCAGATCGGAACTGCCCCCTCCAGAGGCAGAACAAAAATTCAATCATTTATAACATTTGCCCACAGTCCTTCCTCCGCAGATCTCAGGGCGGTTTTTTAAAAAGGGTGGTGGGAGTTTTTTTGGGGGGGGGGAGTGGTCCTTGGTTTCTTCTTATTTTTACTATGCATTTTGCAGATTTTATATTGTAGTTTTATGTTGCAGACTGCCCTGAGATCTACGGCGGCGTACAAAATCAGCAAACGATAAATAAAATGAGTAATAATTAACAAATGCAATATAATAATAACAAATCCACAAAGATGGACCCCCACAGATTCCCAGGTTCCCCCTCCTCTTCCTAAAGAACCCAGGAGTCCGGGCCCCACTCCCTTCCCAGACTCGTCTGACACCCCCTTCTGCTGGGGAGAAAAGGGGGCCCCCTCCATAGCCCCTCTGGCAAAAGGATCTCTTTCCTCTTCCCAGGATCTGGCCCACAGCTCATCTGTCCAGCTTCCTGCTCTCACTGGGGCCGACCAGATGCCCCAGTTATGGGAAACCAGCAAGCAGGAGCTGAGCTCTGCAGAAACCCTCTCGCCTCCTGGGGTTTCCTGAAACTGGTATCTGCAACCGTGGAGGCAGAGCAGAGCCATCCCGGATAGTGTCCACAGCTAGCCACCCAGGTTGGTGACCACCCTTGGCTCCTGTGGCAGGGAGTTCCGCAGGGCAACTATGCGCTCCTGGTGCCAGCTGTGTGTGTCGGAGCGAAGGCGGGTCAAGCGCAGCTGAGCAATCCTCTCTGGGAGAGTCACCAACAAGCCTCAACAGGTGAGCCAGGAGGGGCAGCTCAGGTAGGAAGAGGAGGCCACTCCCGGCCCTCTTGAGCAGTGGGTGAGAGTGAGCGGGGGCTTTCCAATACCCACTAGGCGTCACTTCCCTCCGGGCCTGGGGGGAGCCGTAGCCCAAAACGCCTGGAGGGCTTCCAGGCTGGTGGTGATCCGGAATCCACACATTCGGTTGGAAGGGGACCCTGAGGGTCATCTAGTCCAACCCGCTGCAATGCAGGAATCTTCTGCCCAACGCGTCACTCGAACCCACAACCCTGAGATCCAGAGTCTCGTGCTTTACTGAGCTACCCTTGGCTCTTTATCAGCGCCACACACCCACCCCGCACTTGATCAAAAGCACACCCTGAAAGCCTGCCCCACAAGTCCTGCCTCTCTCCCCACCCCAGAGGCCTCGCCAGCCAATTCCGCTAATGGCCAAGGAGGAGGGAAGGAGCTGGCAGGCAAGCCCTGCAAGGACGCGCCTCTTCCGTGGGGGGGGGGGCGTAGCAGGGACCCACGCCCCGCCCGAAGGACTTCGCGGGGACGGGGCGGAGGAGCCAGGGAGAGGCCGGCCCTCCCGCCCCACGGCGCTCCGGAAGCCCCCCGACCCTCGGCTCAAAGACCCCTCCTGGGCGCTGCCCGGAGAGTAGGGGGCGAACAACAGCCCTGCGAGGAGGGAGACCTCGCCCAAGGGGGTGGGATGAGCAATTCACAGCCTCGCTGGGGGTCTCCCTCCCGGGGCTCAGCGGAGACCCCTCCCCCTCCCTCCGGGGACCCCCATGCCCCGTGGGGGCCGCCGCCGAAGCGGATCTGTCGGGTCTTTCTTTGGGGGTGGGGAATATCTCCCGCCTGCAAAGCCACCCGTGGCGCCCCTCTCCCCGCCGTCTGCACATGCTCAGAGGCGCCCTTGCTCCGGGAGGGAGGGGCGGGCGGAGGAGAGGGGGTCCCACTGCTCGAGGGCGGCACCCCTCTCCCGGGGAAGGATCCAGCCCCACCTTGCACCCAGGACCGGAAGTGGCCGCCCTGCCACGTGGGAGCCAGCCCCCCACCCTCCCCACGGGGCGCCGGATGGGGGCTCCTTCCCCGCGCAGCTGATGCGCCCTCCCCCCCCCGCTCACCATGTCGGGCTTCCGTCCGTGGCGGGCCGTTCCGCGCGGCCCCTGCGGCCCTCCGGCTCCTCTTCCGCTGCCCGAACCTGCCCAGGTGCCTCCCGGCCGGGACCCGCCTCCCTCCCCCCGCCCCGAGGCCGCGCCTGCGCACTGCGCCGCCCGCTTCCGGGACGGGAGGGGCGCCCTCTCGCTCCCCGTCGCCGCGGCAACGGGGCGGGGGCGGGGCCTGTCTCCCCGGGCGACGGGAGGGGCGGGGAACCCGGGGAGGAGGAGGGTGGGAGGGGCCTCCTCGAGTGACGTCATCCAGGAGGGATGCTGCGAGGGAAGGGGGCGCAAGGAGTGAGGATTCCCCCCCCCGAAATAATTCTCTTCCTAACCCACGAACGCACTTTCATATGCTAATTGATGAGCCCCCTACCCAGGGTCTGCTGTGGGCAGGATTCGTGTATTGCCGGGGGTTGGACTGGATGACCCCTGGGGGTCCCTTCGAACTCTACAATCCTATGATCCCATTCTAGACACCCTGCTTCAGGGACACTTGCCCTCCATCTCCCCCATCCAGCTCCTCCTCATTGACCTCCCCACCCCTTGCCATTCAATTCCCCACCTGCGGCTCCTGCACTGCAGGGGGTTGGGCTAGATGACCCCTGGGGGTCCCTTCCAGCTGCAGGTCACCTCAACCCCACCTATTCTGCCCCCCTGACAAAGCCACATTAAATCCATTTTCCCCTCCCCCTGATTTATTTTTAATAAGAGCCGGTGGTGGAGTGGAGTGGTTACAGAGGGAGGGGGTGGACTCGCCTTCCTTGGAGGTTGGATGGTCTTGGATGCTTCAGCTGAGACTCCTGCATTGCAGAGGGTTGGACTGGATGACCCTCAGAGTCCCTGCCAACTCTACGATTCTCTGTTTCTGCGATTGCTGGACTAAGACCTGGGAGAGGCCAGGGTTCGAATCCCTGGGTGACCTTGAGGAGCCAGTCACTGCCTCTCACAGCCTAGTCAACCTCACAGGGTTGTTGTTGTGGGAATTAAATGAGGAAGCGGGAGAACCACATGGTGCCACCTTGAGATCCTTGGGGGAAACGGGGGGGGGGGGGGAACCAGGGCAATGAATAAATACCCCACACAGCAACCCAGATCAAAACCCTGTCCAAAACAAAACAAAACAATTCCCCCCCAAATTCACCACCCAGCCAGCAAAACCTCAGAACGTCCTGGAAAATGTTTATGGGCTGCATAGGTATCCCACTGGCCCACCCCCCCCATTTGTGGTGCCAGGCAGGCCAGGACCTTTCTATGGGGTGGCAGGGAAAGTGGGGCTCAGACTGAAGCAGAAGGAAGAAGGCCTGCAAGGGGGAGTTTCGTAGGGCTGCCCTATTGTCGCTTTTAGGCAATGAACCAAGCCAGGAAAGGGCGAAGTGGGGTGTCTGTGGGTGACCCCAGAAGCACCAACCTGTAGGTTTGGGAATGGGCTTGCAGGGGTGTAGGAGAAGCCAAGAATCAGGGCCCGTTTTGCACAAGAGAAAATTCAGGACAGACACAGCTGCCAGGGTGGTCTTAGTGTTTTTATTTCCTATCAAAAGTAGAATGCAAAATACTCTTCCCCGCAATCACACACGTATAGAAATATTTATGTATACAAATATAAATCAGATTTCTGTACAGCTTCGACAAGAAAAGTGAAAAAAATAACCTCCTCTTGGAATAGAATTAGATCTCTCTGTATAAATACTGGTTTTTGAGGCAGCACAAGGGGGGGGGGGAGGCGTGACCTCTAAGTGCAAGGCAGAGAATAGCCGTGGGGCAATTGGTCAATGGAGGGGAAAATAGCCGTCCTTCTCAATCACGGAGCACCCTGGGGAGCCTCTCACAACAGACTGATGCTCCTGAGTCAGCAAAAATCAGCACCGGAAACTCAAGGTGACTCCCAAGCCCCAATTAAATATCTAAACGCTGCCACCTTTACTTCGTGAGGAGGGGGGCGCTCAGAATGGACTTGCTCCCAGAATGCTTCCAGTTTGCTCTCTTTCAGTGCAAACACAGCTTTCCTTTGGGACGTCCTTCCCCACCTATGTGTGGGGGGGTTGCCCTCTACCTTCCCCCCCCCATTTGTACCAAGCTCAGCCTTCAAGGGCCCTCACTGGGGGTCCCCAGCAGCCGCCCAGCTCAGCAGATCCGGAGGGGATAATCCACTTGGAGGGGAACCAAGGCCTCTGGGCAAAACATCGCCCAGGGAGAGCGCGTCTGCTGGGCTCAGCAATCCCAGTGCCATTTCTACAATTAACTGGAAGCTGTCCTGGGAAATCACAAGGACGGGGGAACTCAGGCCAAAGAGCCATTAAGCAGAAGTGGGGGGGGGGGGCTCAGGCTGGCAAACGCTGCTGGCATGGCGCCATTTGCAGCAGCCTCTGCGCCCGTCCGGGTCACGGCAGGCTTGCCTCGAAGCTGGCAGGGTTTCCGAAAGAGAGGCCTCGGTTTTTTTGCTTGGAGAAGACCCTTGGGCTCTTGGGGTCTCCCAGGGGAGCTTCTATGCGCCACAGAGATTGCAGAATCCGTCTCCATGCATGGAAAACTGGGCCTGTTAAGGCCAGGCGTGTTTTGATTTGAAAGAAAGGAACCAGTGCTGGCATCTTGCAAGAAGGAATGGCAATGAGCGATTTGTTCCACCAGCCCCACGGGAGAGATGCTGCCCTTCCTCGGGGGGGGGGGGCACAAGAGGAGGAGGGGAAGGTTGCCCACAGCTCCCTCATCATCATCATCACCCCAACAACATATTTCGTTAAATGCAAACAGTAAGCCAAACGTATACCGGTATTAAGCCTCTCTGTTAAAACATACTTCACAACAAACGTCCATCTCAGCAGTGCAGAAAGGAAAACGGACGTATTTAAAGTGCTGATCTGCACCCCCCCTTCACCCATCCACATCCGATGGGAGGGGGCACAACCCTCAAAACCCCCCCCCCCGGTTCCAAACACATACATACATACGTAATAATAATAATAAAAAGGAGAAGGCAGGTCCCTGCTCTCCTCCGGCGTAAACATCAAATGAAGCCCCTAGCCCTGGCTGGGCAGGGTTCCAGTCCAGTGTGAGGTAGGGGGCACACATCGTCCGGGGGTTTCTTGGCATCGCCACAGCCCCACCCCATCCGAGGGTGAGCAAGGGTGCTCAGTCGCTCCCTGCAAGGAAGACTCTGGCGGAGGCAGAAGCAGCTGTGCGGCCATCGTGGTCCTCTTTCCGAAGAGCGGGTCTCCCAGGGGGCAGAGGGGTCTGCGGAGGGGGGAGCCTCTTCCCAGCCGAGGCTTCTTCCCTGGGGGGTGAGAGGGCTCTGCGCCTGGTGCTGCCGCTCAGCAGCAGGGGAGGAATGTAGAGGGAGGGGAACACAGAAAGGGAGGAATAACGTCTTCCGGCTCCTGAGAGATTCTGGCTGAAGGAGGTGGGGGGGCACTCAGGGCTCCATCACCTGCCCCATGAACAGGATGGTGCCTGTAAGGGAGAGAAAGAGAAGCAGGGGTGAGGTATAGGATTAGGCACCAGGTTTCTAAACAGATCAAATGCCAAGGGGCTGGCTGGATGCACAAATTGCAGGGGGTTGGACTAGATGAGCCCTGGGGTCCCCTTCCAGCTCCACAGCCCTATGATTCTGTGCTGCCCTCTGGAACATGGCCTTGGAGAGATCTGGGTTCAATTCCTGGCCAGGGTGCTGCCACTGCCTCTCAGTCTAAGCCGCCTCACAGGGTTGTTGGAATCGTAGAGTTGGAAGGGACCCCCGAAGACCATCCAGTCCAACCCCCTGCAAGGCAGGAATGGGCAGCTGTCCCAGACAGAAGTCGAACCTGCAACCTTGGCGTGATCAGCACCACGCTCTAAGCAACTGAGCTAAACATGCTGAGGATTAAAAAGGGAGAGAGGGAGGGCCGTGGATGCCGCTCCTCTCAGGAAAAGGTGGGATATAAAATACATCAATGACTAAATAATATAGGTGGGTTCAAAGGTCACTCCCGCCTTGGAGGAAAAAAATAAAATAAGGCTCGGTGGTCCCAGAGGCAGCCACCAGGAGGCAGCCTTGCACCATTCCCAAACGCAGTTGCAGGTCTTGGTCTGTTTACAAGGTTTGTGGAAACAAACTTGTTCCCTGCAGAACCCAAACCACAAATTGCAGGAAAGGAGATTTCGACTCAACATCAGTAGAAACACCCTGAAGGTATGAGTAGTTTTGCAGTGGGAGGGACTCCCTTGGAGGGTGGCAGACTCTCATTCCTTGGAGGCTTTTAAGCAGAGGTCAGGTGGCCAGCGGAATCAGGGATTCTTGAGCTGCACTTCCTGCCTTGCAGGGGGGTTGGGCTAGATGACCCTTAGGGGTCCCTTCCAACTCTACGATTCTGTGGAAAGCGCTCTTACCGGTTGGGTTGTGTACCACGAGGAAGAGGAAGGGCCTGTCCATCACAATCTCCAGGGGGGCCATACGGGCATAGATGATGACAGCTGAGGAAAGGAAACAGGGTTATTATTGCATCTTACTTTCTATTTCTCTTTAGTTTTCTTTCTGTTTGTTATATTGTTTTTTTTATTATTCTGTTTAGCTTAGTTTGGATTTTATCGTATAACATGTCGATAATAAAGTTGATATTATCAGTATTTTATTATCAATTCATAAAATAGATTTTTAGAAAGGAAGAGGAGTTTGAGAGCTGCAAAGAGGACGGGGCATCGATGTGAGGAACTGGAGGCGGCCCTGAGGACAGCCCAGGAAAGGGATGTAGTGGGGGGGGGTATCTGGATGAAACCTCCAAAGACCCCCTATGCCAGGCACGTCCAACGGGTAGATCGTGATCTACTGGTAGATCACTGGATGTCTGTGGTAGATCACTGGTAGATCACTGGCTCCCCCCAAAGAAGCTCAACAACTTTGGCTCCCCTAAAAAATGCTCAACATTTTAGCCCTTCACCCCCCTCAAAACATGGCATTCCAGGCTTCCGGTCGGCGCGCCGGAGGGGACGGTCGGGGGGACATGTCGTTCTTGACATTCCCCAAGTCGACCGGGAAAAGGGGAGTCTGCGCCAGTGCCGCAGCCCCCAAAACCCCTGGGAAGGTTGTCCCAGGGTCTCAGCGGTCCGGCTGAGCTTGGAACGCCGTTCCTGCTCCCCAGGAGACCCGAGTAAGGGCTCCTGAGAGAGAGCGGGCGGCGGAGCTCCACGGACCCATCACCCCGTCGGCGGAAGCTGCGAGACCGCCCTCCCTGAGCGTGCCGATTCCTCCAAGGATTATAAAAGAAATTTGGACGTGTGAGTACTTTAAAAAAAGATAGATTTGGTTTAATCAGAGACTGGCTTGGGATGTAAAACACGGAGGTCCGTCCCCTGCTATTGAGACAAAGTAACAGGCTTTTGGTATCCAAGGCATTTAAACCGCAACATAAAGCAACATTTTAAACAACGTTTAACAGAGATTTAATCCATCTGTCACCCCTGGTCTTGGGGGTAGCTTTTTGGAAAGCGGAAAATTTGGCAGGATAAGAGGATTAAATTGGACTGTTGAAAATAAGGGATATATAATTGGAAAGTGACTTTTGAAATTGTGGAAACAGTGTCTCTTAAAATGGCGGAGGACTGTGAGGGAAACCTGTGGAAAATTTTAGAGGCACTGGAGATATGCAGAAAGGAAACCCGAGATTTTGCAGAGACCATGTATCAGAGTCTAAACAACATCAAGGTCAAGCTGGAAATACAGGAAGAGGGGGAGGAAGATCCCCCTGTCAAGGCTAAAAGGAAAAGAAAGCAACAGAAGCTAACTAGCTGCCGCAAAAAAACTGAGAAATATAAGAGATATGGAGCTGTCACCCAGCGTAAGAGGAAAAGGACAAGAAAGAACTTAAATCAAAAACGAGATAAAGGGAGACAGCAGACAGAAGATTGGAAGGAAAATCAGACCGAACAAGAAGAAGTTTGGCATGGGATTTTGGGACAAGCCTCATGTGAGGAAATGTGGTTTTGGTCTTCGCAGCCTTGTGGAGTGGGGTAAAATGTATGGTAATGTAATGGGATTTCTATTTTGGGTTTTAGGATACGGATTACGGATACAATAAAGAGACATTAAATGTGGAGAATATTAAAGCTATTTACTCAAGATTGAGGAGAGACAGAAGGGAAGTATAGGATAGAAGCAGAATGAAAACAGCCAAGGATGATATAAGTTAGTAAAAGTTTGTATAAGACAAAATGATTAAAGATGATGTAATTGACAATGATAATGATGATAATGATAATTATTTGATGATGTAATTGACAATGAAGTTTGAAACTGTTTAGAAGATGTGATTCAAAATAAGAACCAATACGGGAGATGAGAGGAAGTCAGACGAAAATGTTAGTATAATGAATGTGACCTGGCCTGGAACAGGGCCAGGCTAAAAATTGTAAAATCAATAAAAATTATTTAAAAAACAAAACAAAACATGGCATTCCTCCCACCTCAGAAAAGCTCAACAACTCTGACCTGAAACCCCCCAAAAGGGGGTAGATCACTGCCAGATTTTAACTCTGTGAGTAGATCGCAGTCTCTTCGGAGTTGGCCACCCCTGCCCTAAGCAACAGGGTCAGCGGTCATCTGCTCTGCTTTTGGAGAAAGGGGAGAGGCTGACCAGGGCATTTACTGCTGTGGCTATTTGGGATGATGCAGTACATGAGGTTCCATCTTTGGTCACCTGCTCCAGGTATCTTTTAGATCCAAAGGCTTTCCCTGGCCATTCAAGGTGGGCCCGGCCTGCTTGGCATTCTGTAACCTTGTCTTTTTGGTACTTCCCGATGTGATCTGACACACAGACAGCATTAAAGGTAAAGGGACCCCTGACCGTTAGGTCCAGTCGTGTCCGACTCTGGGGTTGCGGCGCTCATCTCGCTTTACTGGCCAAGGGAGCCGGCGTACAGCTTCCGGGTCATGTGGCCAGCAGGACTAAGCCGCTTCTGGCGAACCAGAGCAGCGCACGGAAACGCCGTTTACCTTCCCGCCGGAGCGGTACCTATTTATCTACTTGCACTTTGACGTGCTTTCGAACTGCTAGGTTGGCAGGAGCAGGGACCGAGCAATGGGCGCTCACCCCGTCATGGGGATTCGAACTGCTGACCTTCTGATCGGCAAGCCCTAGGCTCTGTGGTTTAACCCACGGCGCCACCCATGTCCCTATTACTGACAGCATTACTGCATACCTGAATTTTATTGCTCATCAGTTTTTATATTAAGCAGTTCAGAACATTTCTGAAGGGGAAGTAAACTGATCAAAGCAGGTTCAAAACTCCCTCCCCCTAAAAACAACAACAGCAGCAGCAGGAAGGAGAATTGGGGCCCCCTTTCCCAGCAATGGCAGCCCTCACCTGTGGCAGAGGAGGCCTCCGTCCCGCTCTCATTCACGTCGATCTTCACCTTCTGCAGGGCTTGAGCCACAAAGAGGGATTCTTGGTCTGCAAAGGGGGACAAGGCAGTGAGCAGGGAAAGGGGGCCGCAGAGGGGCAGGAGGGGGCAAGGTGGGCCGGCGTTGGCTCCTTCGTTCTCAGCTGGGATGTCCGAGAGCGAAGAGGGTGGGACCTCCTTCGTTGGAAGTTTTCAAACAGAGGTCAGATGGGCGCCTGCAAGGGATTCTTCCGCTGCAATTCCTGCATCACACGTGGGGTTGGGCTGGATGACCACTGGGGGACCCATCCAACTCTACAATTCTATGAGTCATTTGAGGTTTCTAAGCAGAGGCGGGAGGCACATCTGCCAGGGATTCTGTAGCTGTGATTCCTGGTGGGATTGGACTAGACAACCCTTGGGAACCCTTTCAAACTCTAGGATGCTATGACAACTTCGCAAAGCAAGTTATATAATAATAATAATAATAATAATAATAATAATAATAATAATAATAATAATTTATTATTTTTACCCCGCCCATCTGGCCGAGTTTCCTCAGCCACTCTGGGCGGTTTCCAGTCAAATGTTAAAACAATACAGCATTAAATATTAAAAACTTCCCTAAACAGGGCTGCCTTCAGATGTCTTTTAAAAATAGGATAGTTGCTTATTTCCTTGACATCTGCTGAGAGGGCGTTCCACAGGGCGGGCGCCACTATCAAGAAGGCCCTCTGCCTGGTTCCCTGTAACCTCACTTCTCGCAATGAGGGAACCGCCAGAAGGCCCTCGGCGCTGGATCTCAGTGTCCGGGCTGAACGGTGGGGGTGGAGACGCTCCTTCAGGTCTACTGGGCCTTTGAGGCCATTTAGGGCTTTAAAGGTCAGCACCAACACTTTGAATTATGCTCAGAAACGTACTGGGAGCCAATGTAGATCTCTCAGGACCGGTGTTATGTGGTCCCGGCGGCCAGGCCAAGGCCCTCGGCACATGCTCAACAGCACCTTCCTCTTTGTTATTACTTTAATAAGAGCTTGTTGGATCACAGGATCCTGCTCTCACAGGGCCCAAAGGAGAGGTTTCCCAGCACCCAAGCAGCTCTCCCCTTCTGTGGTCTCCAGCAGCCGGGATTCAGAAGCGCCGCTGCCTTAACTCTGAAACTGGTTCGCACACCCTGCCGTTGGGGAGCTGCAACCAGGCACCCTGGGGTGCAGGCGACCAGAAGGGTCTTCCCACGTGCATCAGAAGGGACTGACCTGACAGGCTGCTGAAGTTGGCTTTCCTTGCGTTGAACATGTCCTTCATCCCCAGGGTCTCCAGGGGCCCACGGAGGTCAGCTTCGCTCTCCAAGGAGAATCTGCAGGAAAAAGGAGGTGAGAGGTGAGGGGGGGGTCACAGTCCAGGCAGCCACCAGCTCCACACCATGGCTGGGAGATGTGGCAGGATCTGCACCCAAATCACAGCTTGCCTGATTGCTAGATAGTCACAGACAGAGGACTCCAGAAGGTCATATTCTCTAAACTTTTGTGGTGGGAATAGTAAAAAGTTAATCTTTGCTTCTTCCTGTCACTGCACACTATTGAAACCTGTCAAGACTTTTAATGTGAGTAAACCTTACATTTTTCTGGATTACTTAAACAGTCTGAGAGTGATTTCCTTGTTAAGAGGGAAACATAAATGGGAGAAGATAATCCAAGTTTGCATCCTTGGATATCATAATTGTTCCAGGAGGTTATATAAACTTTTCCCAAGAGCTTCTACAGACAAGCTGTGCATGGGTGGAGATTTTACTCTGCTGTAATAGATACCTGCATTCTAGTGTGGGAGAGGAAGGATAATTAATAAAATACCCACCCCAGCTCATCTAAATCCTTCCAACAGGAGAGATGGGGGCCTGGCATGGACCCAGGGGAGTCTTGGTTCCCCACATTCCCACCCGCCCTCCTCAGGTGAAGTGTTGAGGCACCTACTTGGGTAGGACTAGAAGCCTTGTCACTTCCGTCATGTTCCTCTTCCATTCGGCCACCAGCTGGGAGTCAATGATGTTGGTCAGGGCAGAGAGCGGGGTGTCCAGCTCAAAGGGGGCAGCAATGAGCATGCTGAGGGTCTCCCCCTGGTAGGGCAGCTCGATGACATCATACTCCACTCCTGTAGGGCTGGAGAATTCGCCTGCAGAGGAAAGGACAGAAGGACGTAAGAACAGAAGGAGAGACTGCTGGGTCAGGCCAAAGGGGGCCCATCTGGTCCAGCATCCTGTCCTCACGGTGGCCAGATACCCCTAAGAAATCTAGGACTCTAGATAGACTGCATCTGGGCCTGGAGGCTCCATAAGAGGAGCCCAGCTGCTGGATCAGCCCAATGGCCTATCTAGTCCTGCCTCCCGTTCTCACAGTGGCAAACCCACAAGCGGGACCTAAGCACAAGGGCAAGTCTTCCCTCCTGAGCAGCTGGGATTCAGAAGCGTTCCTGATGCAGAGCATCGCCATCCTGCCTAGAAGCCATTGTATAACGGTCTCTGGAAAACAAGCAGCCTGATAAGCTGCAACGGCTCTCCATCAGTTTTATGTAAGTTTAATTACAAAAAGAAACATATCCAGAGCACGACCCTCCCGCCTGCTCTCATTAACAGTAATTGCTCAGTCTGACTCATTCTTCCAAGAGGAAGAATGCCAAAAACCCGCCTTTCTTCTCCTTCCCTTCCGTTGATCTCTGAGCTTCTCCCATCTCTGAGTTCAGGGACTGAACGGCTGGCCTGTCTCCTCCCCAATCCCCGAAGACAGCCTCAGCATCCAGCTTATCTGCTAGTTGCCTGGCAGCGCTCCTGCCGACTTCCAACTCTCCCTCTCCTTGGGAGCTAACAGCTTCTTCCCTGGGAAGGAGGGGGGCTGGGCTATCTATCCTCTCTAAACTCTGACAAGCAGCTCTCAGCTGCAGAGTCGGCTCCTTGCTCGCTTAGCTCAATTCTTGAGGTCGACTCTTCCGCTGGGCTCTGGGGGGCCACGTTCTTGACACATTGATGACCTCATTTTCCAGGAGGAGGAGGAGGAGGAGGAGGAAGACCCTTTCCCACCCCACCTCTCCGCAAGCCCCACTTGATGTCGCTGCTCACCGTAGTTGAACTTTGCCGTCTGCTCCATCATGGGGACGGAGAGGGTGCTCCCGTCCTGCTTGTGGAAGAGGCGCTCCCTGGTGGCCGCCTCTGGGAAGGGCAGGTTCCAGAGGCCCTTGAAGTGGATGGCGTTCACCAGGACCAGGCGGGTCATGTGGTCCAAGGTCCCCTGGGGCAGGAAGTCCTGGATCATCCCTGGGGGAAGCCATGCATTCTATCACATTTGCACACTGCCCTTCGCCCACAAACCTCAGGGCGGTTCGCAGCATAAAGACACAAGATGCATAATAAAAATAATAAATGGATAGATGGCATGACATCTCTTGCAACCCACGAACGGGTCACTTGCAGGCAAAGATTGTGCTGGGACAGATTTAATGACCTTTGGAACATATTTATCGAAACCATAGAGACCCATGAATCAACATATACTGGAGGGAAACAATTTATCCACATATATATAGTTCTGTAACTTTGATTGTATATATTTTTGTTATTTTGTTCCTGTTACTTTCCTCTGTTTTTTTTACTTTTACTTTCCCTCTTTTCTTCCCTTATTCAGCTCCCTGCAATACTCTCAAAAACTGCGTGGAAAATAACCTTTTCTTTTCTTTTTTAATTTTCAACTTTTACAAACATTTTAATCAGGAAGAAAAATCTTTACGAATCTAATTTACCTTTCCCTCGACTCTCCTCCCCCTCCCTTCTGCGGCTATTTATTTCATATATTTTTATTACTGCATATCCAGTTGAAATACATTTATAAGTTTCCCCTTATCCTTCCCTTTATCATCTCTTACTGTGCGTGTTTATATCAACCCCACTAATGTTTTAATTGGTTTACAATATGTCCTCAAATAATCAATAAATAACCCTTTCTGGCAAGTGGGCTGGATCCCGCGTTGTCCCCCTTGGGCCTGCCTGCCTGTCAATCATCGTGACTGTCGGGCGGCCCAGTTCCCCCCTTCCCTTGCAGTGCTGCCAAGGGAGAGGCTCACCTTTGGTGTGGTCCTGCACCCAGCTGTTGATGATCCTGCGCGCTTCCTCGCTCTCCGTGAAGTTCACCTGCTTGACCGTCTGGCGGAAGACCCGGTGGAAGTGGGGCATGAACCCTGGGCTGAGCTCCAGGTCCCTCTGCACAAAGAGGGCATCAGCCGTGTCCACTACATCTTTGTTCCTGGGGTCTGTCAGCGCCTTCTGCAACCAACGCAGGGCTCTGGGGGTGCCCCACTCTGCAGGGAGGAAGCGCCCAGCGAGGGCGGGAGATCATTAGGCAGCGTTCCCCCCTTTTCCCCCTCTCTCCATTTGTTCCATCTTTTCAATTGTCCACTGAAGCTCGTTTCTCAACGCACCATCTACCCAAACCAATGGATTCACATGACAAAGAGCCAGTGTGGTGTAGTGGTTAAGAGCAATGGACTCGTAATCTGGTGAACCGGGTTCGCTTCCCCGCTCCTCCCCATGCAGCTGCTGGGTGACCTTGGGCTAGTCACACTTCTTTGAAGTCTCTCAGCCCCACTCGCCTCACAGAGTGTTTGTTGTGGGGCAGGAAGGGAAAAGGAGATTGTTAGCCGCTTTGAGACTCCTTAGGGTAGTGATAAAGCGGGAGATCAAATCCAAACTCTTAAAGAGGGTGATCCTGGAAGGCATTACTTGGTAGGGTGAGGCTGACGACTGGAATGTCAGAATTGAAGGTTATAACCGGTTCAAGAACAGACCAAACAGGAAGGGAGGAGTAGCAGCATTGTATATAAAGGATGTGTACATTTGTGGAGAAATCCATGACTTGGGGCATGGAAGGCAGGTTGAGAGTATAGGGGTATACATTTCAAGAGAGAGAAACAACAGTGACCTTACTGTGGGGGTCTGATATAGACCGCCAAGCCAGAAGACTTGAGTGATGCCTTCCTAGAGCAGACTATCAAAGATTCAAATAGGAGAGATATAGCAGTCATGGGAGACTTTGACGACCCCAGTATCTGTTGGGACTCCCAACTCTGCTAAGAATATACGGTCCAAAAATTCCCCAGTTGCTCACTGACCATTTCATTTCCCAGAAGGTGGAAGAAGCAACAAGGAGACCATCTATCATGGATCTGGTCCTCACCAACAGGGAAGAACTGATGGATGAAGAAGTACCAGGAAACGTGGCAGAAAGTGATCATGTTCTCCTGGGTTTCAGGATACAGAGGTAAGGGAAAGCTGAGCACAGTCAGACACGGACTCTGGACGTGTCTAGAAGGCTAGTTTCGAAAAGCTGAAGGAGCTACAGGGTGAGATGCCGTGGTCATAAATACCGTATTTTTCGCTCCATAATGCGCCCCGGACCATAACGCGCACCTCATTTTTAGAGGAGGAAAACAAGAAAAAATATTTTTTTTTCTGGTTTTCCTCCACTAAAAGGCTGGGAGGGAAGAGAGAGAGAAGGAAGGAAAGGAAAGGAAAGGAAAGGAAAGGAAAGGAAAGGAAAGGAAAGGAAAGGAAAGGAAAGGAAAGGAAAGAAAGAAAGAAAGAAAGAAAGAAAGAAAGGGTGAGAGAGAAGGAAGGAAGGGTGGAAGGAAGAAAGGGGTGAAAGAGAGAGAGGAGAGAGGGAGGGAAGAAAGAAGGAAGGAAGGAAGGAAGGAAGGAAGGAAGGAAGGGGTGAGAGGGAAAGAGAGAGAGAGAGGAAGCGGCCATTCTGCCGCTGGCGGTGGCCACAGAGGAGGGGAAAGCAGCCTTCGGGCTGCTTTCCCCTCCTCCGTGGCCACCGCCAGCGGCAGAATGGCCACTTCCTCTCTCGCTCTCTTCTGCCGCTGGCAGTGGCGACGGAGGAAGGGGAAACAGCTCAGGGGAGCGTCAGAGGCGGGCAGCAGCAGAAGCGGCGCCCAGTGCCTTCGCTCCATAACGCGCACAGACTTTTCCCCTTCCTTTTTTGGAGGAAAAAAGTGTGCGTTATGGAGCGAAAAATACGGTACTCAAAGAGAAGGGAGTCCAAGGCGGATGGGAGTTTCTAAAAGGATAACTGTTGAAGGCCCAAATGCAGACAATGCCATCAAGAAAGTGGGAGGCATCTAAGGAAAGTGGTGTAAGGAGCTTACAGATGAAAGTTCTCTCTCTCTCTCTCTCTCCCCTCCCCCGGTCTCTTTCCCCACCTCTCTTCTCCCCCAATTATGCTGTATACAGCATCAAAGTCTCACATCGAATATAACTGATCTGTAGAAAGGACTTTATGATCTGAAAATGGAGATGGTGTACGCACTTTTGTAACCCAAGAAAATCTTTAATAAAAACATTTTTTTAAAAATAGGGACAAATGTAAGGTTCTGCACTTAGGCAGGAAGAACCAGCTGCATCCTTATAAGATGGGGGACACCTGGCTTACTAGCAGTGCATGTGAAAGAGATCAGGGGGTCTTGAGTCCACAGTGTGATGCAGCAGCAAAAAAGGCTAATGCTGTTCTAGGCTGCATCAACAGAAGTCTAGTGTCCGGATCAAGGGAAGGAATAGTACCACTCTGTTCTGCCTTGGTCAGACTGCAACTGGAGTCCTGTGTCCATTTCTGGGCACCTCAGTTTAAAGAAGGAGATTGACCAGCTGGAAGGTGCGCAGAGGAGGTTTGACCAAGATGATCCAGGGTCTGGAAACTAAGCCTGATGAGGAACGGTTGAAGGAGCTGGGTATGTTTAGCCTGGGAAAGAGGAGCCTGAGATGAGATAGGGTAGCCATCTTCAAATATCTCAAGGGCTGCCCCATGGAAGATGGAACAGACTCCCCTGGGAGGTGGTGGGTTCTCCTTCCTTGGAGGTTGGAAGGCCATCTGTCTTGGATGCTTCAGCTGAGATTCCTGCATCACCACAGGGGGTTGGGCTAGATGACTCTACAATTCTATGATCTGAATGCATGAGTCGCCCCAGTTGCATAAGAGTTGTTAAAAAAAACAACACACAACTAATTCCCCAATTAAAACAAAACAAAACATGAATGTTGACACAGTGGGGTAACTCCCACTGTATCACCAGCTTAACTAGCGAAGATTTGGGGTTTATTTTGGCGCTTTGAGCAGATAGCTGAGAGGAGAGTAGCCCATGACAGACCCCCCCACCCCCCCAGCTATCAATCTGGCTCTGCTTGGAAGAGGCAGGGAGCTCAAGGAGGCCAAGGAAAAGAGGGTGCCACTCCCCCCTCAGTTCCTCCCCCCAAGAGGGATCCCTGAATGTCACTGCAACACCAGGGATGGTGCGGCAGCAGCCTTCCTTGCATTGGGGGAGAGGGGTCAGCTCAGGGACCTCCAGAACAGCATCACAACCCAGCTTGGCCACCACTGGGGTGTCAGGGAAATAGCTGGGGTGCTCCCCCCATATTTCTTGCCTGAGTTGGCTGTCTTGCTCCGGCCAGTGGTGGGGTCTGTCCTGACCCCTAAGGCGATGCATCTTGCACCTCCAGTGGACGTCTTGCAATGTCAGAGGATGCCAACGAGGCGAAACTTTGCTGCTGCCACCCTCACGTTCCCCTTGTTGCAGCGAAGCCAGGACAAAGTGTCCCCCTCTCCCCCTGAGCCGCTGCTCCCCCACCACTGCGTCCCACGGCGGCCCCCTCCAGCCCCATCTCAAGCGAGCGCCCCCCATCCGGGCTGCGGACTCACCGTCCAGGCGGAAAGCCATGCTGTCCTGGATCTGTCTCCGCGTCTCGCCGGCGGCGGCCATCTGCAGCATGGCCAGGACGGAGGCGACGCCGTAGGGAGAGAAGGCCACGTTGCGCTCGCCGGAGGCCGCGGCCACCTCGCGGAAGACGCGCACGCCGAAGTCGGTGGAGAGGCGCGCCACGCGGGAGACACCCGGCCGGGCAAGGGGCGCCGCGGACGCCCAAGACAGCGCCACCAGCCCCGCCAGGGTCACAGCCCAGACCAGGCTCCGGGAGGCGGCGGGGGTCGTGCTCGACGGCTGAGGCATCCTAGGAAGGGGAGGAGGAGGAGGTGAGAGAGGAGACCCCCGACGAGAGGAAGGCGCACGGCTCGGCCGTCGGGGAATAGGGGCGCGGGGCTGGGGGACGGGGCAGGGCCTGGAGAGGGGTCTCCCTTCCCCAGATGCGCAGCTCGAGGTGGCGCGGAACAGCGCTACGTCCCCCCCCCCCCGCCCTAGGGCCGCTTTCGGGGCTCTTCCCGGTCCCGATTCCCCTCCGGAGGAAGCCTGAAGCCCCTGCAACGCGGGAGGTACGGGACCCTGCTTGGACACGCGTCCGCCTCTCCCGACGTGCGTTGCAGCTCGCAGGACTACCCAAGCGCCCCGTGAGCGAGCGAGCCGCTTCAGTTCCTTCCTACCTGCTTATTTTCTCAGTGTGTCTCGCGGGAGCGACTCTTGCTCGGTGCTGCGGCTTTTGCTGCTGGGGCTGCCTGCCGAGAGAGGGCTGCTTTTATGCGCGCCGCGCCCGCCCAGCCGCGGGCCAGGAAGCCGCGATGAAGTCACCGGCCGGCCCCGCCGCTTCCCTCCCTCGTCGCGATGAGCAACGCCCGCAAACAACTCTCGCTGCGCCCTCGTCGCGGGAGTGGGGCGGCGGAGGGGCGCGGAGAGGCTGAGTCACGCCCCGGCAGCAGCAACGGAGCGCGGAGGAGGCTCGGCTGCCCAGATGCTGCTGCCCCCCAACCCCATCACTGCCCCAGGCCCAGGAGTCTCCCAGAAGTGGGGAGAGAGAGAGAGAACCGCAGAATTGTAGAGTTGGACGGGACCTTCAAGGGTCGTCTAGTCCGACCCCCTGCAATGCAGGAATCTCAGCCAGAGAACCTTTGGCGTTGACGGGCTGCAGAACTGGAGCTCCCCCCTTCTCCTGTGGCCTCAGAAGTATTGCCGCCTCCCACAAGAGTAAGACTGTCTTCCATAAACACGGTTTGAACAATGAGTCCATAAGTGACTGTGGAGGTCTGGATCCACACGTCTTTCCACAGTGGGGACATTGGTTTCTGGGCGGGAGTTGATCACGGTGAGGGTTTGCCAAGCGTGCCTTCCCTTCCTCTTAGCACGTTTCTCCCTTGCGTCCTGAGTTCGAGACTCTTCAAAGCCCATGACACCTTTGGCAAAGGCTGTTCTCCAATTGGAGCGCTTGCAGGCCAGTGTTTCCCAATTGTCAGTGTTTATACTACATTTTTTTAGATTTGCCTTGAGACAGTCTTTAAACCTCTTTTGTTGACCACCAGCATTACGCTTTCCATTTTTAAGTTCGTAGCCACTGACAACCCTCTCCCCCTCCATGAATTTGCCTAACCCTCTTTTAAAGCCACCAAGGTTGGTGGCCATCACAGCCTCCTGTGGGAGGCAGTTCCGCAGTCTAACCATTTCTTTTATCCATCCTGAATCTCCCAAATTCCGCTTCCTTGAATGGCCATGAATTCTAGTGCTATGAGAGGAGAAAAGCTGTCCTCTACCCACCTTCTCCATGCCATGCATCATTTTATGAACTTTTATCGTGTCTCATATTACTCGCCTTTCCCCTAAACTAGCCCCCCCAACACTGCACCCTAACCTCCAAGAGGAATCGCTTCATCCCCTCCTTCCTTTCGGTTGCTCTTCTTTGAACCTTTTCCAACTCTGCAAATGCAATATTTTTGCACTGAGGCGACCCGAACTGGACACACAGCACTCCACATAGGGCCACACCACAGGTTTGTATTTTGGCCTTGTGACACCGCCGGTTTCGTTGTCAATTCCTAAAGATCCTTAGTGTGGGAATCTGCCTTTTCCCCAGCGGCCACACTCTGGGTCAACATCTTCGGAGAGCTCTCTACTGTGACCCCCAAGGTCTCCCTCCTGGCCCACCGCCGCCAGTTCAGACCCCACCAGAGAGAGCATAGGTGGAATGAAGATTCCTTGTTCCTCCGTGAACTGCATTTGCCATTTTCATTTGCCGTTTGGCCTCCCACTCACTCAGTTTGGAGAGGTCCTCTTCACAATCTCTTAATATTTTTTTGCAGCCACAAACAATTTAGTATCATCAGCAAACCCGGCCACTTCACTGCTCGCGCTTAGCTCTGAATCATTTTTATCTATGATCAAGTTAAAATCGCAGGTCCCAGTACAGTTCCTTGAGGGACTCCACTTTCTGCATCTCTCTGACTCTGTTTGGAGAGTTGTCCATTTATTCCTACTCTCTGCTTCCTGCTGCTTAACTGGTTTAATGCTCCCTGGGATTTCCTTGAACACCCACAAACCCTTATCCATTTCCGTGGCTTATTTTTCTCCATTCAGCCTTTCAAGGAGTATGTTCTTGGGCTACAGGCAGACAGATCTATCAATACTGGTTTCTCTCTATTGCTCATCTTTCAGTTGTTCACATTTGCACCTCAGTTTGTGGGTGGGGGTGTCTGCATGAAAATCCACCAGCATTTTAACGCCATTGTATCCTAGTATTCGCATGCAATTTCACTCCGTATGCGCATTTTTGCAAAACCTGTTTCTGTCATTCGAAGCATTTTTCTCTGCTATTTCACATAGGCACTTTTTGCCACGGTCTGTACATTTCTGTACTCCTTACTGGATTGGGAAACTGCATTGCGAAACCATGGAATTGTAGAGTTGAAAGAGACCCATCTCATCCAACTCCCTGCAATGCAGGAAACTCAGCTGAAGCATCCATGACCGATGGCCACACAACCTCAGTCGACAAAAATGTTGAATAGACAACACCCTTCTCTTCCAAAGAACATTGTTGTTGTTGACGTCCGTCTGTCTCAGGAAACAAGGGAGGATTGTTCCGTTTGGAGGTGAAGTCAAACTGTTGGAAGGTGCCTGCTGTGGCTGCAGAAACCGATACAGGAGAAACATGTTTCTTTGCAGCAGGGGCAGATGAAGGCGTCCGGTTGTGCTGCTGCAGATGCACCAGGGCATCTCTTCTCTCTGCGCTCCCCAAAGCGGCCATTCCTCCTCTGGTCACTGCTGTGGATGTGCAACCTGCCTGTCTCCAGGCACGGCAGTCCTCTGCAAGGGATCCCCACACGGTGGGGTGAATGTCGCCAGCCTTCATGTCATGCTTGCAGACATCTTGGTCTGCTAGCTGGCCTGGTGCTGGAAGCTACTGATCCCTTGGGGGATCCTGCTCTCTCCCATTCTGTGGACATGGCCAAGGAGTGCGAACATGCTGGGAATGTGGGCTTGGGAGAGCACACATCTGTTTGAGACCCTGTCCTGCCATGCGATGCCCAAAATCTTCCCAACGCAGCACATGTGGGAGGCCTTGAGATATTGATATAGATATAGGGGGTGGAAGGAGACCAGCAGCACCTCCTATTTATCAAGAGGCCATTGCTGAGGCTGCATGGGGGGGGGGCTGCCAACGAGGAGGCAGGTTTGGCCTCCAAGGAGTGCGCCACAGCAGCAGCCAATGCGTTCTTTGGATCCTGCCACCCGAGGCATTTGCCTCACTTTGCCCCATGTTCGGAGGCGTAGGTTTACTCCCAAAGGCATCTAGAAGAAGAAGAGTTTGGATTTGATCTCCCGCTTTATCACTCCCCGAAGGAGTCTCAAAGCGGCTCACATTCTCCTTTCCCTTCCTCCCCCACAACAAATACTCTGGGAGGCATGGGCGTACCCGGGGGGGCAGGGGGGACAGCTGCCCCCCCTAGAAGCAAAAATGATCAGCGTCCATTCAAAGCAAACCTGAACGACCATGGCTTGCCCCCCCCCCCCAGTTTTGATCCTGGGTATGCCCCTGCTGTGAGGTGAGTGGGGCTGAGAGACTTCAAAGAAGTGTGACTAGCCCAAGGTCACCCAGCAGCTGCAGGTGGAGGAGCGGAGACGCGAACCCGGTTCACCAGATTACGAGTCTACCGCTCTTAACCACTACACCACACAGGCTCTCTAGCCATCCAATCGGCCATAGTATCAGTCAGCGATGTGATGTGCTTCCTGGAGCTCACTGCACATTTAGAGAGGGGTCTGGGGCCGAGCGAGCGCATCGCCATGATGCCAGCTGAGCTCTGGAGCCGGGAAGGCTTCGTCAGGAGAAGGGGACAGGTTTTGCCCCCTGACCTGACCTCCTGCTAATTCAGGGGAATGGCTGCTAACTGCCCCTCGTGCACTTCTGGGGCCTTGACTCAGCATATTCCTGCCTCGCTGCCAGGCAACTGGGCCCCATGACGGAGGAGGCCACGTGGCAGGGCCATGCTGAGAGCTGCTGAGGAAGATTTTCCAGTGACTCCCTCCTCTTGGGGGGGGGGGAGACAACAACACAGATGAACCCGGTGTCCCCAAACACCCACAGGATGACCGCAGCTGTTCCTGAATGTCTGGGAATGCCCCACAGCAACCGCCACGCTCCCCCCCACATGTCAGCCGAGGCTGCTCCGGGGATGGGGCAACAGGGGGCCTGAGCAGGAAGGTCAAGAGAGCAGAAAGGAAGAGGGGAATCCCTTGGCCCTCTTTACGGGCCCAGGAGCCACACGTGCGACAGAGAGGAAGGAAGGGAGAGAAGGGGGGGAGAGAGAGTACATAAGAGGACAGCATAGTTATTATTATTTATTTATTAAATTTGTATACTGACCTCCATCCGAAGACCTCAGGGTGCTTCACAGCATAAGCGTACAGAATAAAACCACAAAGTACGTAACAGGAACTGGAACAGGAACAAAACAATAACTAATAAAGTTATTTGTCACTTTCCCCCCCCCAACGGCAATGCAACTTACAATATTGTAAGCAAAAAAACACATACATACATTAAAACCAGCATTAAAAAAAACAGTCCTGCATTGCAGGGGGTTGGACTAGATGACCCTCAGGGTCCCTTCCAATTCTACCATTCTGTGATTCTATGATGCTGCCAGATGAGCCTCACTGGGGAGAGTGTCCTGCAAGTGGGGAGCCACCACGCAAAAAGCCCCGTTGTTCTCATGCTGCCACCCTCCGGGACTCCCATGGAAGGGGGGCACACAAAGAAGGGCCTCAGATAATGATCACAAGGTCTGGGTCGGTTCCTATGGGGAGAGAGGTAGCCCTTGAGATATTAGGGTCCTGAGCCAATTTCGGGCCTTCATAAACCAGCCCTTTGAACTGGGCCCAGAAACTCATCGGCAGCCTGTGCAGTTGGGCCAGGATTGAACACAAATCCCTGGGCCCATCATGGCTCCTAATGATGGCACACTGCACATGCGCAGAGTGCAGACTGCTCCAAGGGGCCTGAACCTTTGGACCCTGGCTTCAGGGAAGGTTTCTGGGCTGAGCCTCTGATTAAGTCAGGAGCACATCGCCTTATCCTTGCAAAATGCACACATGTTGTGTCATCCGTGTGCAAAGGCGCATCGTGGTGTCAGAAGTGCAAAGGCAGGTTCCTGCCCGCAAGACCCTCACAACCCAAGCTTAGCAGCGCCAGAGTGGCTGTGCCATGTAACCGGTTGCTCTGAAGGGCTGGGGCACCTGCTTTGCATCCAGAAAGTCCCTGGATCAATCCCCAAATAGCATTTCCAGGTAGGAACCCTGGAAAGGCCCTGCTGCCAGCCAGTGTGGGCGTTGCTGAGCGAGGTGAATTCCACTGGGTCAGACTCCATGCAAGGCAGCGGCTTCCTCTCTCTCATTCTGCACACCTGAGAGCCAGTGGTAGCGCACTGGTTAGAGTGTCGGGAAGTCGGGGACGTGGATTGGCCGTGAAGCTCACTGGGTGACCTTGGGGGGGGGGCAGTCGCTGTCTTCTCTCAGTCTTGCCTACCCCACAGGGTGGTTGTGGGGATTAAGTGAGGAGGCGGGGGAAGAGTCATGCATGCCCCACCCTGAGTTCCCTGGAGGGAAAAGGTAGGATAGAAATGCAAATGACAATACTGTTGTCTCGAGAGGCAATGGAGCGCACCTCCAGGGGTGAAGTGAAACTGCTGCTGTGTTAGCAGCACCGAAGTGACTTCCCTGGGCGCAAGCCTGGGCAGTGTGTCTGGAGGTCCTGGGCTGACAAGACCCCCCCCCCCCCTCGGCCTCCCAAATATCAGAATTATCCTTCTCCTACCTGGGCTCCCTTTCCAGGGGGATGAGGCCCACCTGCCCCTCACTTCCCTCTACAACAGGTGCAGAAACCGCCTTCCTGACTGTTGGACCCCTCTTGGTCTCATCTGCTCAATCCTCTAGAGCCTAAATCAGTGAGGGTTTGAGACCCACCTGGTTTAGCCGGCCTGTTCCTGGGCTGTGGCTGCTGCCGCATGCCCACAGCTTCGAGGGGTGTGTGGGGTGTTGGGGGAGGGGTATTTTGCCCACCTTTGGTTCCCACCCTGTCCCTGCATTCAGCTCTCAATTAATAATAATAGATTTGACACAGACTCTCCTCTTCGCCTCCTGCCTAAACCTTGAAGGTCGAGGGAGGAAAGGAGGAGGGAGCTCAGCTATGTGTGTGAACTACGGGGGTTTGCAGGCCTCTTGGTTCTGGTCCAGGGTGGTGAGAGCTCTCTCTCTCTCTCTCTCTCTCTCTCTCTCTCTCTCTCTCTCTCTCTCTCTCTCTCTCTCTGTGTGTGTGTGTGTGTGTGTGTGTGTGCACGTGCGTGGAAGGAGGAGGGCAGCGAGGCCCCTGCGTTCCCCACCCACGTGCAAAGGAAAACATGAATGAGAGAGAGGCTAACCCCACAGGGATGCTATTTCTGTCCTGGCTGCTCTCCACACCTCTGAGGCTCAAAATATCTTCCCTCCCCTGCGAGGGGGACATTCACCCCGCAAGCATCCCAGCCGCTGGGACTCCTGGGTTCCTTTCCCAGCAACGGGATTGGAAGAGAGGAGAGAGTGTGAATGTTTGCGGTCCACCCACTCAGCGGCTGGAGAGGACAGGATCCCCGGATCCCCTCCCCCCCCAAGCTTCCGCCGCTGCTGCTTCGTGTGAGCGTCTGCATTGAGTCACGCATGTGGCTGGAGGGGGCCGGCCAGGGGCCAAGTGAGTGGCCCTCGGGCAAGGACATTCCGAGCCGGCTGCTCAGACCGGCAGCCCAGCGGGACTCCGCTCCATAAAGGGCCAGGCTGGAGGTCTGGATCGCATCCCCACGCATCGCAGAGGAATGGGGTGGGCGGCGGGTTACGCAACGGGGGTCTCTAGGACAGCAGCAACTTTCCACTGGCCCGTCACCCGCTCCCGTCCTGCTGCGGCTGAACAATAGGCTGCTGGTTGGCCGCTCGCTCAGCGATCCCAGGGACGGGAGGAGCAGCAGAGAGACAAAGGCAGGGGAAGCCTCTGGGGCCTGGTCAGGAGATGCCCGGGAGAGGACCAGAACAGTGGGGCGGAGGCCTCCCCTGGGCTGACCCTGCCTCGAGGCAGCCCCTCTCACCCCCCCCCCCCGTGGTGGTCCTGAAACTGCCGCTTCCCATTGTAGAATTGTAGTGTTGGAAGAAGGGAGGGACCCCCAAGGGACATCTAGCCCAACCCGCTGCAATAACGAGCAGGGATCTCAGCTGCTTTCGGACACCCTCCTCAGTGCCTGCAAACTTCATTCCCTTAAGCAGCTCCTCTCTGTCTTCCCTTAGGGCAGTGATGGCTAACCTTGACACTCCAGATGTTTTGGGACTACAACTCCCATCATCCCTGACCACTGATCCTGTTAGCTAGGGATGATGGGAGTTGTAGTTCCAAAACATCTGGAGTGTCAAGGTTAGCCATCACTGCCTTAGGGCCTTTTCTGCTGGTCCTTGAGCCCCCCCTGCCCTCAGCATTTCTTTCCTCTGCAAGGAGGGCCTTCCCAGCTCTGCTGAACAGAGCAGGAACCCCCAGACT